>WEIS01036997.1:0-13925 GCA_013389965.1 Todus mexicanus
ATTAAAGCTGTTTTAGGGTTTTTTTCCATTACGAAAGTCTTTCTCTCCCTTACTCTTCTCCTTTGGGAAGCGAGAAGAGAATAGAGATTGTCTGTCATTCATCTAGTAGCTGGTTCAGCCCTAACCCTTGACAAGTGGCTCTAGACTTTGGAGTGTTACAGAGACCTATGATTCTACACAGTGGATTGAGCCGTTGGGGTTTTTTCTCCCCTGATNCCCAGTGGATTGAGCCGTTGGGGTTTTTTCCCCCCTGATTAAAAAAAAAAAAAGCCAAACTACAAGTTGTGGAATCTTTTTATTGTGAATTGCATGGATGATATGGACACAGCTGCATTCAGCTGTGGATTACAGCTGCAGGTAGGGAATTTAACCATGAGTACTGTAAAAATGGCAGGAAAATGTCCAGCCCTTTGTCCAGGAAATCCTGACACTTAAGGTTTTACCCCAGGAGTGTCTGTGGAAGCTCCCTTAGCCATGGTTCAGCTCTGCTGAGTCCTCCCGTAGGTGAACTCCCCAGGCTACCGGTGGGGGTTGCCTGCCTATCTTCTCTTGTGTGAGTTAGAGCTCATGAAGGAATAAAGACTGCAAGCTGGACTAGGGAGTTGCACTGGAGAAGCTGATGACTGGGATTAGGAATATTGACAGCCCAGGTTGATTGATTTTAGGCTTCCTAGGTGGTGAAGAAGCACTGCCATTAGATGTAGTCAGGTTATTTCAAGAGCAGAGGTACTGTTTGGGGCATGGCTCCTTTGATACAGGACTAACCCCCTAGAGTAGTCATGACAGGGTACATCTGTGGTCAGGGTAACCTTGCTGGGGTTTGGCTGCTGAGCCAGTAAGGGCCTAGTTTCATTAGGAGAAAGACTCGTATCAGGAATGCAACAAGTATTCCCTTCCCTAGTAAGGACTCCTGAGAAGTATTCTGGGAAAGAATCCTTCTGTTTTGAGTATCTCACCACATTTGCTGAAATAGCTCTCAGCTGTACATTGGAACATTTTCAAACTTTCTTCTGTCACTGTGCTCAGGCTCTGAGGTGTCTCTGTTTTTTCTAGGGCTTGTTCAAAGAGCTTTAAAATTGATTGACTAGGCTGTTGTGAGCCTGTTCTCTTACCGGAGAGCTTTAGGATATATGTAGGAGAGAGGCTGCTTGGCAGGAGGGTTACATTTAGAGATACTTGGAGCAGCGAAAACTACTTCATCCTTTTATTTCCTTTTCCCCTCAGTTTTGCAGGAGTACCTGGAGAAGAGTGGTGTGTTCTTTCTTCTCTGCAGCACAAACTGTAATGAACCAAATCTTTCTTGTTGCAACAAGCAACTATGAAACTGCTCCTTAATGTTTTTTGCAGACTACTTTACGTCAAGGAGAGAAACTGTCTTAGAAAAGGGGTCACCCCCTGCCTGCACCAGGAGTTTCTTTTCAGCCCAGTGAATCATACTGAGTCTGCGGGACTGTGCCTGTAGCTGTGGAGCTGAGTGAGGTTTGTGCCACACAGTCAGGACGTCGGAGTATAGGGATCATTTTTGGAGGCAAAATTCGCTATTCCTGATTTTCATACAAGGTATTTATTCATTTGCCAGCAGGTTGTATGACAAGGCTTTCTGAAGGAAACATATAGTCATGTTTTCTCTTCTTTACAACAGTTCATTTTGTGAAAGCTACCTATAAATATGAGGAAATATATAGAGAATAAATAGGACAAGAACAGGGTGTTGGCCACCATGACTATGCAGTTAAGTATGATGGAGGAAAGGATTTTCAATAGCTTTTGAAGTTTTTACCACAAAAGCATTGTAATGGGTTTGTGTGGCAAGGGTTGGGGCAGGGGGGAGGTCTACAGGGGTGGCTTTTGTGAGAAGCAGCTAGAAGCTTCCCCTACATCTGATAGAGCCAATGCCAGCCAGTTCCAAGATGGACCCACTGCTGGTCCAGGCCAAGCTCATCGATGACAGTGGTAGTGCCTCTGTGATAGCACATTTAAGAAGGGGGAAGAAACTTCTGCACAATGGCATCTGCTGCCAGAGAGAGGAGTGAGAATATGTGAGAGAAACAACCCTGCTGACACCAAGGTCAGTGAAAGAGGGGGAGGAGGCGCTTCAGGCACTGGAGCAGAAAATCCCCTGCAACCTCTGGTGAAGACCATGGTGAGGCAGATTGTCACCCTGCAGCTCATGGAGGCTAATGGTGGAGCAGATACCCACCTGCAGCCTGTGGAGGACCCCAGGCTGGAGCAGGTGAATGAGCCCAAAGGAGGCTGTGACACTGGGAAACCCGTGCTGGAGCAGACCCCTGACAGGAGCTGTGGACCTGTAAAGAGAGTAGCTCACGCTGGAGCAGGTTTGCTGGCAGGACTTGCCACCCTGCAGGTGACCCGCGCTAGGTCAGTTCACAAGTAAGTAACGCATGGGAAGGACTCACATTGGAGAAGTCTGTGGAGGATTGTCTCCTGTGGGAAGTACCCCATGCTGGAGTAGAGAAAGAGTGTGAAAAATCCTCCCCATGAAGAGGAAGGAGCAGCAGGGACGTGTGATGAACTGGCCACAAGCGCCATTCCTTGTCCCCCCTGTGCTGCTGGGGGAGAGGAGATAGAGAAAATTAGGAGTGAAGTTAAGCCTGGGAAGAAGGTAGGGGTGGAGGGAAGGTGTTTTAAGATTTGGTTTTNAGCAGAGACGTGTGATGAACTGGCCACAAGCGCCATTCCTTGTCCCCCCTGTGCTGCTGGGGGAGAGGAGATAAGAGAAAATTAGGAGTGAAGTTAAGCCTGGGAAGAAGGTAGGGGTGGAGGGAAGGTGTTTTAAGATTTGGTTTTATTTCTTACCTTACTCTGATTTGATTGGTAATAAATTGAACTAATTTTGCCCAAGTCTGTTTTCCCCATGATGAGAACTGCTGAGTGATCTCTCACTGTCCTATATATCTTGACCCCAAAACCTTTTGTTATATTTTCTCTCTCCTTTCCAGCTGCGGTTGGGGAGTGATAGAGCAGCTTTGTTGGGTGTCTGGCATCCAGCCAGGACCAACCACCACAAGCATTACTTTTAATTCATGTGAATTGCTATTATTGAAGTGCTATTGTATCTAAAACTCTAAAACTTGGGTATGGTTCACTACATTTCTTCTTAAAAAATGTGATGTCGTAAGTGCTTTAGAATTTTTATGCATCTACTTGCCTTTTATTCAGCACTTTCCCACGTTCAGTTGATTCGTGTGCATAGATACTGTGAAAATGGGTACCTTAAAAGTATGTAAATAGATAATACAGGCAGGTAAGAAACTAGACTATCCAGGAAATTAGACATATATCTTACAGACTTTGTCAATCTAAGTATTTTGCTCACTTCTGAGTGCTCTTTTAGCTGCCCATCAGCTGATTGCTGTTCCAGAACACTAGACAACCTTCACATGTTTCCATGGTCAACGGAAAAATAAAGTCCTGGTGGGCCGCAGATGCATGAAAGAGAGCATATGACCTCCTAAGCATCCTCCCTACCCAAAACTTCATGATCCTCTTACTTCACTAATTTATCCTCCACTAGACCAGTTTCCTCTCTGAAAGCCACACTGGAGCAGCTGAGGTGGCATCGTGCTTTCCGCTGCAATAGCCTTCTTCTCAGCTGTGAACATGTTTCCACAGTGAGTATATCCAAAACTTCAAAATATAAAGTATATGTTTTCTGTTTGCCTCTGCTAGCCTTTTTATGGTAGGACAGTGGTTCTCCTTAAAAATGCTGCAGGGTGGTCCACAAGCAGGTATTACTTTCAATTCTTCCCCCCTGTAGAGCAATGAGGAGGCTCTATAGCCTGGGAGGTTCAGCAGAGCAATCAGTGTCTGAACGAATAGAATAAATAGTGAATGCTTTTTTAAAAGTACAGAGAGATGGAGTTTATATTGCTGGAGATAACTTAATGCTCCAGTTTTCTCTGTTGCTGTTGCAGGTTCGGAAGGGAAGGGTGACAGCCACTCACACAGAAGAGCAGCTTTGTTTTACAGAGCTGCAGCATCCTGGTCTCAGTGGCTCTGGTATAGTTTAGATGCACTTGTGACTTGCTTAGAATTTGTGTTGGGATCATCCATTGCCCTAAGATTTAGTGCTCCTTCAGTGTTACCAAGGAAAAAGAAAGTTCCATGAATAAGTTATTGCAAAACCAGATTGACCCATTCAAGCATGCAGATGTTTTATTTAAATATTCCTCAAATGTCTATTTATTCAGCATAATGCATGTATTATGCTGCCTTCTGAAATACGATATATGACTGTCAAACAAAATTGTCAAAACAACAACCTCGGTTTCTTTGTATGATACACAGAAATAATTACATTTCATGTACAGTACAGATGCATTTTACACAGTCATCAACAGTCATTCACTACCAAAACAGCATTTAAATCACCTAAAACACCAAAAGAATGTGTATTTCCCAAATTCAGGATAAATGAATGATTTTACATGTGACATAATGGAGATAGGAGACAGGACAGGAATTCTGCAAAATCATACTAAATTATTCCTTAAGCTGCATTTTAAAAATGAAAGTACAAGTTGCTTCAGGGGTGTAGCCGTTATGCAAGTGTATTGCTGTAGTGCATTCTTTTTAGTCCATATGAAAAGGAGATTAAAGAGATTTTAAAAGACACATGACCTGATGGAGTCAGTAGGTTTCCTGGGTTGTATGTAGTCTGTCCCAGAGTGGGTTTAGTAACTGCCTTTTTGCTATATTTACCTGATATGACTAGTCAAGAAGTACCATGTGGCATCAAGAAGTAGGTGTAGATTGCTAATATTGAGGCAGTTTTTGTATCAATAACCGTATGGCAAAAGGTGGGGACGAAGCCATTTATTGTATGGGTAACCATAGGTAGAAGTAGGATACAAGTGAAAACTTTGGGTGCATTCTGCCTCTCTTTTAAACCCCATTAAAACTTACGCAACCCACCAGCTTCAGCAGATCTGCTGCAGCTTACCAACAGGGTAAGAGAGATGAGAGCAATGTGAGGTTGCAGAGTTCCTCAGAAGGAGCGCTCCTCTGAGTTGGAGGACAGCCTGTGCTTCTGCTCTCTGTTAACGTTTGAAAGAAATGTAGCAGCTCAGTGTAGAATGAGTAAGTTATTCTGATTTGCAGAAAAAAGTGGGAATTTAACTGCAAATTAACCAAGCTTCCAAAAAGTTAAACTATAAGAAAAGAGTAATGCATGACATTATATACTCCTTTTAATTGCAATTTAATTCTAATGTGTGACGTTGTTATATTTTGGTGTATATACTGTAGTATGATAGTCCATCATCTACTCTTCAATCTCTGTTGACAGGTAGAGAAGAAGACCAGCATTTGTGTGCAGTAAAAAGTGCATCATCAGCAAGTTTCAGTTTTTAGTGGGTGTTGTCTCAATGTAAATTTTCAGGTCAGTAGAATGCTAGCAAATACTGTACTGAAACATACACTACTCAAACTATTAAATAACTGTGTTAATCATTTATTGTAATGGCATCTAATGCACTGAGCCTTTTGATTTATATGCATATTTTATTTTGCAGACATGCAATTATTTCTGATCCAGTGTTTTTGATGTATATATGTATGTATTGATATGCACATATTCCATGTATATTTGATGTATATGATGTATGGTATGTCGTATATAGGAAGCATTGTGATACATCTAATGCACTCTCATGAAGAAAAGTTACACTTTTTTATCAGAAAGGTTTCCGATAACATCAAAGTCTTTTAAAAATGAAGCAAAAAAGCCTTAAGTAGTAAAGCCTTTGTACTATCTTTTAGGCCTGCCCATGTGGGCAAATTCCAATTGAAATCAATTACATTTTCTAGCTTTGGGACCCAATCCATTTTCTATCAGTGTTTGTAGGTAATAAGTACCTTCAAACAATATAAATTCTCAAACATGTTTTAGGAAGCAGGTTTACAGATAATTACAAAAATAATTCAGCCATCGTTTTTACTGAATATCTTTCAGTGTCTTCCAGCAGAGCTAATACTCTGGATGTTGCAGAATGTCAACCAGGAAGGTTTGGAGATAAGGGCTCGCTGATCCCAAAACTAATTTTGTGGTAGTTTAAATTGAAATAGGATTGATCCTGTAACAGTACACTAGGATGAGAGGTTTGATCTGAAAACATAGAAGTAGACATGATATCTACAGAAGAAAGAACAGTAGCCTTGAAATCCCAAATGGTAGGGTAATGTTGGTGTGGGCAACAAACTGTCATAGAAATGGAGGACAGTGGACAAAAAGAACAGTGACTGAATAGCGCATTTGTGGTGCATGGTTTGGCTGTAAGATTATTTAAATGTTTAATGATAAGTTTATAGTGTAGATGAAGTTGTGTAAAATACCTTAAAAAAATAATCCTGATTCCTGATACAACAGGTGTACAATGACTTATTGCAGTTGTAACAGTACCTAGGAAGCAAGATAAAACAATAGTAAATATTGAACTAACTGAACACCTTTAGTTCACTAATGAGTGTTTGAATAAGAAATACTGCATTTTTCAAAGGGAAGTTATTTGTACAACTACCATGGAACATTAACAATCAGCTTGTTGTAAGTGCACGGAAATGCCCCTTTCTACAGTAATATTTTATCATGCCTAATCTGAAAAACAACAAAAGTAAACTGAGATCACAGCTCCAAATAATTTCAGCATGCATTATGGTTGTAGTTCTTTCAGTCAGTACAAACATATTTCATATGAGCATTTTTTCTTTCATTTTTTGACAGTTCCTCAACAAGTTTGTGGTTTATTAACAGGAAAAAAAAAAAAAAAAAGACACGTTATCAAAATGTTTCTTGTTGTTTTGCATTCAACAGGAACACAGGTTTGTTTCTATTTTTTGTTTTGTGTTTTTATTTTTTTTTCTAAAAAGAGCTCTCATGATAAGAAGAAGCATCAATGGGGACATTTCATTGTGCTCATATAGTAAGTCAGGATGGTCACAGAAGATTCCTTCATGTTTCTGTTCAGACAAAGGGTAAGAAACTCCTTTTGGTTCACACGCAACGACACCGAAACCCACAAAGTGTTTTGTTTCTCCCGAACCTCTCGCTCTGCGGCTGCTGGCGCACTCATCAAGGGGGCGTAGTCTTTGTCTCATTCTTTGCAACTCATTCCTTGCAACTCATTTCTCACTGCTCGAGCTCAGCTTGCAAGTGGTCTTTATGCTAATTTATAAATAATTCCTTATTTTATAAAGCAGATACTCTGACAATGTTTCCTCCTGAATACTCGGGAGAGTCGGGCCTATCATCTCCTTCAGGTGTGGTGACTGGAGGTGTTGGGATGCTAATTATTGCTGTAGTGACGTAAGGCTGCTCACAGTTTAGTTTAACGCACTCTTCCACTTTGGCATTTAAGCTGGAACGGCTGGAGGAAGAAACAAAATCCATGAAGAAAGAAAGTCCATGTTACTGCAAACCTCTCTTGTGCCTGATTCCACCCCCTCAGCCAGGAGTCTCCATCCTGCCCCATTTGAGAGCTCAGAGGTGCAAAGCACCACCACCCCACCACCCGGCATCCCAGCAGGTGGGTAGTCCATGACTATGTCAGTGGACAGGCCTCCTTTCTCCCTTCCTTCCCACCATTTCAGCACTTCTAAAAGTTTCTGGGTTCTTCACCTAAGTGATACTGAGCAGAGGAAGCATTTGAGCTGCTCCCTAGGGAGCAAACATTGCATAGCACACTTGCCATGCAGGAAAGTGGAAGCAAAGGGTAGTCCCAGTCTCCTACCAGTTCCTCCATGCCATGCTTATTTAAGAACATTTTGTATATTATGTATCCTCAAGAGTAAGACACAGTGATATATGTACGGATAAAAGTCAATGAGTTAATGGAGTTGCTACAGTACCTCAGTATCATAAGAAACTTGTAAACTTCAGACTGTTTTGAGGTGGGACTGGCATTTTGTGCTTGTGATTGTAGCTTATTTTTTAGCACAAAGCTGGTGCTTTGTGTTTTTACATACTCTGTGTCTGGAAGTGTGGTGCAGGAAAGTCCTCTAGCAGAGAAAGGATGGATCCAGGCAGAATGTTTCCTGAAAAGCTAAGACACTAGAGTTTCATGCTAGCCAGGAGGCCTCATTGCACAACAGCTGAAAAACTTCAGTAGCTACAAGCTGCTGGATTGTTCATTGAAGTGAAATCCAAACCTAGTAACTATACAAAGCAAGCTACTCAGAATGTAACTTAACAAGACAATCTCTATATCAAGTTGTGCTGAAAATGCTTTTTTTTTTTAAACAGTGCCATGTTTGAGTTCAATAGAAAACAATTCTGAGTCCCCTGAGACCTCTCTTGTGTTTTCCGAGGTGGTGTTTGGATATACCTGAAAGCCGAATGGTTTACTTGTGAGAGTACAGAGATGTTCAGTAAACTACAAACTCTTAAAATGAACTTTCCTTACTTTTGTAGTAACTCCTCAAACTAGGAAATACATTTTTCACATCCATTTCATATTTTATATTTAGAAGAGCCTTTCTTATGACTATTACACTCAGGACTCTGGGAATCAGGTTTTTATTCTCTGCTCTGCGGAAATGCAAGGAAGTCTCATTTGTCCTACGCTTCTGAATCAAACCAGTAGAAGCAGCAGCAAAAGACCTTATCTTCCCACTTGCTCACCTTGTATATCTGAACTGCGCATTTTTCTATGCTGAATTTTTCTTCTTATGTGTTTGTCCATGGCGTATAATATTTGGTGGTCTATTTAATTTGGGCCCCCCGAATGTTATTTGCTGCAAATAATACGCCGTAGTTTGTGGGAAGGGCATGAGAGAGCAGAAATGGATCTAGAGAAAATATTTTGTTAACTTGGATTAATCTTGGAGCAGACTTAGTGCAGGATGTTTCAGTACTAGTGCCCATTCTTGGACAGCTGTTTGATTTTCATCTTTAGCCTCACAGCCTATGGAGGCCACAACGCCTCTACATCTCTTATCTGACAAAGAAAGGGGCTTTAGCTCTTGGTGTGCTGATGCATGCGAAGTACCTGTTAGACAGAGGCGTCCTCTCCACACATCTGATCTGGATAGTGCTGAGCTCTTGTACGCTGCCTGGGCGGCTGCCAGTGATTGTTGTGTTTGGGATGCGGTAAGTCTTTTTGTGTCTTCGTGAGCAGCAAGTGCTGGTAACACCTTGTTGAGATGAGAGAGAGGGGCTGTGGCTGGGGGGTCTATTGACTGTGGAAACTTCCATACAGCTCTCTTCATAGACTTGCTCATCCACAAACTCATGGTTCTAGCCCAGAGGAATCCAACAAAGGGACAAAGTACACACACAGAAAGATAATTAAAAGGAAACATATTAATCATGATTGTTTAAAGGCTTAAATTGACACAACTGAATAAAGTGGGAAAGTTAGACAGCTTATTCTGATTATAGCATTTAGCCCGTATCAGCCTGGGCTTAATACCAATACAAATGTAAACACGAAACAAAACACTCAGAGCTCCAAATAAGAAAATATTAATTCAAATTATTTTGTAAAATAGTACGTGATTGTGATTGTAATGAAGTTTGCACTATAAATATCTGTATAATCTATGAAGTGCCACAAAGTAGAGGATTATCTTTATTAATAAAGATGCAAGTGGTGCTTATGTAAATGCTCTAAATGTCATTTCGAAATAAGTAAGATTTATTATCTTGAACTATAACACCATAAAATTCACAAGTATTTTCCAGATGAGTCTATAAACCTTCTTTTTGAAATACATGAAACTGTGTTTTGCACTATGCATCTATGTGAAAGAAAAAGATTCAATCAAATAGAAGTTTTGATTAAAGGATATGAGATAGTTACTTAAAAGCATCCAAAAAGTTCCTAATTACTGTAGATGGATGAATCAAAAGCAGTTTGGAAGACTAAGCATTTCAATGGATGAAGTACTCATTATTTATGCAACTTTTGCTTAATCCTGGCATAGCCAATAGTTTTATAAGGTTGTCACAGAGCTGAATCCAGATTCATGCAATCAACCAGATTACACTGACTCAGTAGGTGATTAGGGAGCATTTCACACCCAGCTGGGATTTCCACATTTTCTTAGTACGCGAAGCAACGGTGTTGCTTATAGTGTGTGTGTGTGAGGAGGAATTTTTACCATTTCAACTAAGCAGAGATGAAAATTTGTTCAAATGTTGATGATTGTGTGTTTGAGAAAGCCTCCTTTTAAAGAAACACTTTCCAATTTCTGATGGAGTCAATCTGAATATCCTGAGAATGTTTTAAGGGAATGGTTTAAGGAGAATGTATTGGATTGTTAGTACGCTCTACTCAGTCTTATTCACTTCTAAGTTGTTTGTCTGCTGCATTTTTACATATTAGAATGAGAAAAGATATTTTTTTTCCCCTGAAGAATGATGCACTGATTGGAAAGATGCTGCTGTTTTTCAGAAGCGCTACAGTACAGTGCTAATAGAAAATATGTGAACAAGGTAAATAGAGTAACAACTGTGGCCAAGTGTTTGTGACAAATGGAAATACCTTTATATGCATATTATTGTTACTCCCATTTCTTCAGTTCTTCTTCACTCAGACATAAGTTTGTGTGAAATTAAATGGTGTTGAAGAATGCCAAATTCAGGTGATATGGAAAGAAAGAACTTCCTTGAATATTAACTTTTATAAGACATATGTCAGTCACAATCAAGATTTTGAGTGTGATAGCACATTGGACATAAAATTCAGATACACAAATGACATAATAGCTATCTTTAGTTTATGTTCAGTGGCTTGCAGTATCTTTGCCAAGAACTCTGCTAGTTTTCCGATAAAAAGTAATTTTGTGCTTCCTAAAACTTTTATGGAGCAACCCACAAGAATCCAATTTGTAGGGTCCATTAAATAGGTTTATTGAGTGAACCTTTAATACAGACTGGAAACATTTAGAAACAATATAGTGGTTCAAGTTAATAGATTTGATTATGCTTATTAATTAACTGTTCTTAAATTAGCTAAAACTAGCCTGTAAAATACAACTTTCAGTGCAGTTACTTTACATTATTAATGTAATTTTCACAGAATTCTATAAGATTGCTCACTCTGCATTTCTTAGAGCGGAAGAGATCTTATCCTATTGATTTTAAAGTGCCAGGAAAGAGAAAACATGTAATTGCTTAGTATCATCTATACTGATGCTTACATCCAATGATATTTCAAAGGATGATGAGAGGCTAAGGCAGCACCTCACCCTTGCTGTTGTACCATGAACCAGCAACTTGCCAGATTCCACAAGCTGAGTGCTCAAAATTTCAAGTTCCCACTAAAATTTTAGGAATGCACGATCAGCAGAATACAACTCGGAACTCCTGCACACATTTTTGTGCTTATATGTTGTGTGAACACAGTGCAAACATGGAAAAAAGAAAGTAGATTCTATGCAAATCTAGGAAACAAGATAATACTTGCTTTATAGACTTAAGTAATTTTTTTTAATTTTTTTTTTTTAAAAGCTCTGTTTCAAAAAAGAAAAAAAATTAGGCTTACATATTCCATCATTATGATTAGATGAAATGTGAAACATTTGGAACTGAAGTCAACTCCCACCAAACTAATAGATTCATTTTTTTCCCATGATTTCTATAAGACTTTGACAAGACCTGTGGCTCCTACTAGGGTTTTAAAATATGTTTGTAATGTTCGACTGTGGAACAATTTTAAAGACAGGTTGCTCTTACCAGGTTCTACTACAAAATGTCTCAAAAACGTTCCAAAAGGACTCAGCCTCAATCTTGACAAAACCCCCACATTATACTCTGAATAGGAAGCAAGATACTTTGTCTTACAGCACATTATATAAAAATGAATACTCCAAAGTAAGAATGGAGGAGACATATGCACGTGGGGTGTGTGGGATGACATACTACTAAGTGATGTAACACCTGGGCCCTTTTATTTACAAAGAAATGCTGTTGAAAGGAGAGCCTTAAATTATACACATGCACGCATCATATTTTAATTGAGCAATGTTTATTGTGGGAAAACCTTGTAATCTCTCTTTTTTTTCCAATTTTTTTCTTTTTGAGAAAGAGCAGAAAGACTTTCCCATTGCTCTCCCATCAAATACAGCAGAAGCATTACTGAGTCTTTTAATGAAGATCTGAAACTAGGCTAAAAAGGTAAGACAAAATAGCATGAAGTTTCACTATGTACACGAAACTTAAAAATAATTAATCTTTTACATACAACTGACATTTATAAAATTAGATGTAAATTTGCAAATAGTGTTTTAATGGATGTTGATCAACTTACCTACAATAAAAGATAAATTCTATGTGGCAATATAACCCCCGCAAAAATATAAAATTGCAAGGAGATAACTTTAGCATACTCTTTGTGAAATTTCCAAATCTACAAAGATTAAACTAAATATAAATAATATTTATGTTTTTAGATTCCTTAAGAACTAATAAAAGAGGAAACAATGGAAATTAGGAGTGATTAGGGTTATTGCTGCAATGTCATCTGTCCAGAAATTTACTATTACTGAACATGGTGCTTAGTTATTACTGAACGGTAACTCTGCTGTAGTTTACTATCCTTTATGACTGTATAATTATCCAGGTATTGACTAAGGAAATATATAGAGAGCACATAATCAGTAGTCCTTTTGATTTATAGGGAGTTTCAAATCTAGATGAGCATATTTGGGCTGTTAGGAATTACATCAGTGATTTCTACAAGGATCTCAGTGTGTAAACTGAAGCCAAATGACTTTGAATCTTTGCACCTGCATCTGGATTAAGCACTTGAAGTTTCAAAATAGGATGCTAGGATCCCCTTTTAAAGTCGCTTCAGTGGCAGTTGCTCTTGTGTCCACAGAAACACTCACAAGCTCTCTCTGTACAAAAGCCTAACATGTGCTCGGGCTAAAACTTGCTTTGACTGCACTGAATATTGAATATGTAAGGATTGCAAGTTGCGGTTTAAGAACTGTACTGCAGAAAAGCGCAAATGATAACTCTATGGAGTGTATGAAAACCATGCTGAAGGTCACACATACATATAGCTATACTGATGTTGTCTCACTGATATCACTGGTATCTTTCACCCCAGATGAGGCTTCTCATCCAGGATCTCTCTGTGATTTATATGCAGTGGGTATAACGTCTTAAAATAAGATAAAATGGCTTTTCTTTCCAGTTAACTGCTTTCATATAAAGGCTTATTAATTAGAAGAAATACTGAAAACATTCAAAACTGGGCGGGTGGTGGAATTCACAGGAAAACACAGTTCTCGTTTCTTACCGTGGTTTTTTCCAGGCAGTGAAGCAGGTGGTGGTGCTGTGTTTCAAAGGAAGAGCCAGATTTGCTAACAAAGGCCTGTTCTTCTTCACTGGAGGACTGTTAATACATAGAACTCTGTATTATTCTCATTTGTGAACAAGAGGGCTCTTATCCAAATATTTGATCAGAACTAATCTGGATTGTACATGGTAAAATAACTGCAATGCTTCATCTACATAGTATAACCCAAATAAATTTGGACTTGAGTTCTCTTTTGCTTGTTTGTTTTTTAATCATTTTCTTTCTCTTGCATGTCCTTTAAAATGTTTTCATCATAGTTTTTTTATGCATAGGTGGAATAGAACAATTTAGAAATGCAATCAACATATAAGCTTTAGATGTTGAATCAACAGATACTTAAAATTATCATAAATGTAAGTGACAGTACAATATCTTTTTTTTTTTTTCCTGGGAATGCGCCTCATTTGAAGGAAATTAAACATAGTTGTCCTCCTGGGATCATTTCATAGCGCTAAAGAATTTGTGGAATTGCTGCTTACACAAAAATTCATGACAGTGATCCCAGTCTGCTGAGTTCAGAAAGCATATAGCAGATGTTACTGACACAGAAAGAAGAATTAAGTAGAAAGCATCCACTGTTTATTAACTGCATTCATATTT
>WEIS01037002.1:290-15447 GCA_013389965.1 Todus mexicanus
ACAAACAAAACCAAACCAATAAAACAAACCCAAACAATAAAAAAACGCAATGATTCCCAGAATGCTGTGATCAATGCCCTGTATGATAAAAAATATTTCAGGAGAGGAGTGACTACCAAAATATATTTGTTTATCCACAAATAAAAGTATTGCTCATCATTTTTAAGTTCCTGTTGTAAGAATGAGGGTCAAGGTGGAAGGCTGCTTACAGAAAGATTGTAAGTGCCTTCAAAGATTTATTGTATAAAGACATCCAATAAAGGATAGCAGCTGGAAAGGTAGACACAGAATGCAAAATAAGGAGCTCTAGGTAATACTGCAGGATAGTGTCAGCATTAGGAATAGACCTGGCTTCCAAACTCCAGCACTAGCTAATAGAGAACGCAGCATCTTGATTGATGCATCTTCACTTTATTTACCACATGATTCCCTCATACCAAAGAAGTGTCTGTAAAGTTTAGCTTCTATATGCACATTGACATACTTTATGAACAAATTCATTTTTAAAAATGCTTTTGAATAATCTGATCACTTACCTAGTGCTTGGTTTCTCAGTTCAAAGCTCTTTGGACAAAACTTTGCCTTTAGTGCTTGTGTATCAACTCAGTAAAATCAGTTGAGCCTCCTTTGTCCCACAGCTACTAAACACTATGAAATATTTAAAACTTGATTTAAATAATAATATTTTTTAAAACAAATTCTTTGTTCAAACCCAAACAAACAGGATTTTTGATTGCACTGAATTTACTTCACCTGATCAACATCATATAGAAACATCAAAGATGAAAATTCTATTTGCTGATGATGTAATGATTCTCCCAACAGTTCAATTATATATCTATATAAACACATACTAGAAGTTACTGTAATAAAGAAATAATAAACAAGAAAATAGATTTTTCCATGTGCTAACTTAAACATATTTTCTGTTGCCAGTTTCTCTACCCATAGCTTTTTGGTCAACAGAAACAAAGACAATCCACAGTACTCTGTTTTATGGATGATCTTAAATGTAGGCATCAGCTCCAGCCCTTGCAATGTTTGTCTCTGCTGTAAAGCTGCATACACTTTTACCTCTTCTACTGCTTCTTTTTCTAGCCTTAAACTAACTTCTCGAAAACAGTATCCTGGAAAAAAAAAGAAAATCTTTTTTTATAAAAAGGGTCTGAACACATGGCTCAAACATGTCAGGAGCCATATAATTGCTGTGCACATTCTGGATCATCATCAGAAGAAAATCTTAGGGATAAACCAATGTCTTAGGAGTGGTGTTTGGAGTATATGATCTAATAGATGAATTAGGAATGAAGGGGACTGTCCTTCTATGTAGGCAGTGGCATGGCAGTGTAGACGGACTTAGTGTTCAGTGCAGCGCTGTCACCTCTTAAGTTCTAAGATCTGTTCTTCACCTCTATTTATCACCAAGCTTAAGTAGAAAGTTATGATCTGAAAAAATAGTTTGTCGAGTGATAGATAGGCTGGAGAGTACTGTAAAGACCCACTGATATTATACATGTGTTGTAGGTGGGGGATAGCCTGTGGGCTATAACTGACAGGCAATGTACGTGAGCAGATATGACCAGGCAACAGTTTTTTCTCTGTATGACTTTCCTACTGTCCCATCTGCTCCTGTTGTCAAAAGGGAACCCCCTGTGCACTTTGCTATATTTCAACATATGATTTCCAGTGCATTCCACTTAATCTGTAATGCCCTGAGAGATGTATCCATATGGCATGCACTGAGCAAGTGTGATTTGAGCCAGACGTTTATGGAAGAGGGCCACTAAGCACTGGAGGACTTTTTTATACATACAGTGTTACATAGGTAACAATGGGAATTGCATAGAAATTAAATAAAAAGAGTATTTACCTCACCTTACTAAAATTAGGTGAAAAATATGTTAATTTTAATCTGCCTGTGAGGTAGAAATGTTCAAATGAACCTTTGCTTACTCAGATTTGTAGTAACACTTCATGAAACCTTTAACTCTGGAGTCAAAAGTTTAATTACATTTTTCATCACTTTAGCATTTTAAAGGTCAAAGATTAGGGGAAATAAGCAATTTTTAAAAAAGAAAGATAGGCTTGAGCTCCTCAAAAACCTCCTTTCTTGCTTCTTCCAAGTCTAGACTGAGACTTGAACATGGTGCTATACACCTGATACAACCATTTGAAACACCTCTCCCACTCTGAGAATGAGGGTGTATAGAAATCATGAGTTAAAGAACTCAATTCAGTTGCCAAATTTTATTTGGTGTCTTCAGATTTTGAGTATCCCACTTAAAATGACTAGAGAGGGTGCGGATTTCATGCAGATGTCCAGAGGTTCATGAAATATACATTTTTGACTTGTGTGCCCAAACAGTGGCATCTAAAACATGGACTGCTTCTGACTAATGCAAAAATGGTAAGTGGATGTGAAAAGGTCATTTGTGGAAGTAGTCATCAACAGTTTCTAGTAGTAACCCCAAGGAGCACAGCAAAAGAGAAACATATTAGAAGATATGTTCTGGTCACTGCTGTCTCTTCATTTCCTTGGTGAGCTTGCTGTGTTTTTAATGTTGTAGTTCCCAGAATGCCACTACGTGTTGAGCAGCTTCTTCCTGCAAACTTCATTTCAGCTGCTCTGTCCACTAGATCTTCTTCCTTTCCTGTCCTCTTCTCTACTCCAGATTTCCTTCTGAGGTTGATCTTGCACCTATAACTTACTTTTTTTTTTTTACTCTGGTTCCCCACCTGCTCTACATATAGTTTTTCTAGAAAACATAGGGAATGTTTTCAGACAAGCATAGAGATAGATTTTCACAGCTCTTTAAGGCACTAAAGTTCTACCATCTCTCCTAAATATCCTTTTGATATTTTGATCTAAGCTATTTAAAAATACACATCCCACTAAAATTCCATTCCATTAGGAATTAGTGGTTCACAACGTATTCTGGACAGGCAGCCTTATTTCCTATGCTAACCTATAACACAGGGGGTGATTTGAAATACCTCCTGCTGATTCTTACTGTCCACATTCAAGTTCCTAGTTAAATGTTGTGTGCGCCTTTTTTGGATAATCAGTACTGAACATCCTGTGTGTGGTAAATGGTTGCAGTTTAGGACTGTTTCAGCCCTGCGATTGTATCCTAATTCAAGCCGTGTGTGGGAAGCTAATGCTTCAGAGAGTTGTAGTCGGATCCTACTTCATGCAGAAAAAGCTATTTACTGTAGTGATTGCATTTGACTAGAAAGACAAGATGTACCTTTCTTTCTCCATAGCTGTCCATACCGTTAAGTGGCCATCAGGGAGTAAAAACCAAAATGCCATCTCACAGTGTTACTGACTTCACCATTTCTGCACAAGCAGATAGATGTCTGATGCTAAAGACGGCTATTTAAACTTCTGAAACAAAGTCAGGGGTTTCTCACAGAAAAAAATCGATCATCCATAGTCACAGATTACAGTCTGGACCTGGAATATGTAATGTGTGCTGATATTCTTCTTTCTGAGAGGAAGAGATGGAATGAAGAGATGAGGAGAACTCATCTCATAAAACTGGTTTGAAGCTCTTGGACAACAGACAGGAGATACCCAAAGGAACAAGTGAACGTGATCTTAAGACATCTTCATCTTATATGAAGTTAGAAACTCTCTATTTGTTTAAAATAAAGGACACTAG
The DNA here is from genome assembly GCA_013389965.1 of Todus mexicanus. NCBI lineage: Eukaryota > Metazoa > Chordata > Aves > Coraciiformes > Todidae > Todus > Todus mexicanus. Next base: position 3,956 of record WEIS01037002.1, read on the forward strand.
TAGAGGAAGAGAAGTTAAAAGGAAAGAGCCATTTGACATTTTTCTGCTCCAGTGGGAAATATCAAGAAACTGATGTTACATCCCTCCTCAGTTACTGAAGCAGAAGCCTGTGTAGCTACAGAGCATCAGTGCGTGGCCTCACTAGGAACCTGGTGTTGCCTTCATATCCTGGTGTCTTTCCTCCTGGCCATGGGTGTTCAGAGGTGGTAACCTGCACGAGTAGCTAGTTACTGGTACAGGCAAGTGTCCTCATTCTGAGCTGCTTCAGTGCTTTATTTCCTTAAATGGAGTTCAGCCACATGAGAGCATGGACACAAGCATTGCTAACAGGCCACCAGGCCAACCACAACAGCCTGCCATTACATAAAGCTGCTGCAACACACTCATAGCTGGGTGGAGGCAGAGTGAAAGTGGGGAAAGGGTGCAGATGGAGGGGAGAAGGAAGAAAAGGCAAAAGGGGAAGTGCCCCACCCCAGCTTGCAAAATTGGTCCTGTTGCTTGAGACAGGTCCAGCTCGCTGCTGCCCCAGCACTTCTGTAGGGCAGGGAAAGGGGCTGAGGAAAAGGCTTCCAGGGCTGAGTATCTTCATGTGCTCCTTCTGTAGGAGTTCAGTGGCTACGAAGGCAGTGTGTTGTGGATGAGTAATAAAATGCACGTGTGGCATCTGTGCACGTGGACACGTAATTGTTCAGAGAACTAAAGTAACCTAGACGGCTGTACAATGTGTTTTACTTGCTCAGGTTTCAGATGGACATCTCTGCTGCTCAGAGGTATGAAAGTGTGTAGGAGCTGGTGGGCCTTTGTAAATAATTGCTCATAATTGCCTTCTCACTAAGTGTAGCCCTACTGTCTCTGGGAGCAGAGAGAAAAATTATCTGAGAATGCTTTGGGGAGCTTTAAGAATTGCCTTTAACCCTCCACAATGAAACAGGGCTTGAAAGTCCAACAGAGGAGGCTTCTGAAGGAATTGAAAAACTCATAACTAAATTATTTTAGGAACTTTTAAAAATAAGGAAGTTGGGAATCTCCCCTCTTGGTAGGTCAGAAGCACCAGTTTCCAGCCCCAAAGTACCAGTCCCAGTTTGCTCTGAGACCCTGCCAGTTGTTTTTAAGGGGAACATAGGAGATATTTTTGTCAGGATTATTTTCATTTTGTATGCAAAATTCTTCTGGGAATTTGTACAGAGGAGGATGGGGGTGGCTTACAGGGAGAAGATGTGACAGATTTCATGAATGCCCTTATATATGCTGTATGCCTTCAAAGGTGTTTTGTATGTGCATAGTGTGAAATAGTGTGCTAGAGTGAGGTGCAGAAGACACAGGTTGATGGGATGCTGAGGAATTAGCCACACTGCCAGAGACAAGCTCTGCTCAGTGTCAGGCCTTAGGACCTAGCAAAATTGCACAGATTTTCACAAGGCCAGTAGAAAACAGCCCTTTGGCTGAAGACAAGTTCCTTTGTCAAATTTACAAGTGCTTGCTGCGAGCAATGGAGGGTGAACATTTTCAAAACAAACTTGCAAGTGGTTTCTCAAAGGGAGGGTGAGCCAGTTGGGGAAGGAGAGCTGCTGCGCTCCCAGCATTGGCGCAGTTAACTCAGCCTACGCAAAGCCAGGGCAGAGCCACTGTGTAACAGGCTTGCAAAAATGTGTCCTATGATGCCACCCGAGTGCGTGATAAAATCCAATCCTTGAGAACAGAATTGATCCTAAAGGAGAGTTGCAGTTTTCCAGTGATTTCTATGTAGTTTTACACTGAATTAGCTTACTTCTGGCCCATTTCGTAGAAGTATGATTTCTGTTGCTACTGTGTGGCATCATGATATTGCAGTGGATGGTGAAGTTACAGGTTTTTTTCCCTTATTTCTCCAGAGCTGTGTAGCTTGTGGAGCAGTGGCCAATTTCAGTAGCACGTGCTGGGTACTGCTATATTTTCAGAGGAGAACATCAGTGCATAAAGCCAGGGAGAGCCTGGGAGCTGTGCAAGTTTTGTTTCTTCAGTGCTGAGAAAGTGGCAAGCGTTGTTTGAACTGGAGAGACGCAGTGTGTTAGCTGTGTGGCTTTTAGGTACGGATACCGAGCCTGCTGATCTAATCTGCAGTTAGAGGAAGTTGTCTATATCTGAGCAGAAGAGATGGACCTCAGAGATAAGCTCCATTCTAGCTCAGGAGTTAAAATTATCTAGGCAGATCTCAGCCGTGACTGTAGCACAACTCAGAAATATAGGGCTCTGGCTGGAAGCAGGGTGTATTTTAAGCTGGGGAGGACCTCTATAACTGCAGCTTGCTAAACCTTAGATTATTTTAAGGGAATGACTCTGCACCAAAAGGTTTAATGGACCTCCCAACACTAGCCATCCCTCTGTTCTGTATTGTTTCTCGCTTGCTCTTTGTTGTAGGCATGCTTTTTCCCTTGAACAAGTTCTTGTTCAACCTCAGCGCTCTTCAGGAGTGCACACTGAGTGAAAAGCTTAATCTCTGGATTGAGGTGCAGTGTGGGGACCACCTGCCTCTACAGAAGTGCCATTTCGGAACAAGCTACTGTTTAGCTTTTGTTCAGCGTCTCCTCACATTTCTGTAATTTCAACTCATGCTATGGTGCCTCCTTGGGAGGAGACAGTTTCTGGCTGCAGAGGACCTGAAGAGATGCTCTCCAATCAGGTGTGAACTCCCTAGGCTCTGTCCCACAGCAAAATGTGCAAACACAGTGACAGTGTGGCTGCATTCCCACATTAGAGAGATGTACGGAAGGATTCACCTTGCCACTACAGGTTTCCCAAGTGTGGAACAAGCCCTTTATGTTAGAGTAATGGATGGAAGAAGTTCCTTTTTGGAGCTGTGGTCCTAAAACCAGGAGCAAACATGACTCATTGCAGCAGGACAGCAATTTGTCTCTGAACCTTTCTCATCGAGCCCACTATGTAGGGTTTCTTGAAGCCCCAGAAGATTGTCTCTCTAGAAAAAGCTTTGCTTCATGTGCAGTAGGGGCATGCCATAGCAACAGTTGTAGGCTCACCCTCAGCGTGTCGTTTATGGTGAAGAAGTGTGATCACAACAAGCAGTTAACTTGCAAAGGTGGATCAGCCAGTACCCCAGGATTTTGGCCTCCAGAGGCAGCTTTTTGGAAACTCTGCCCCGCCTCATCTAGCTGCCTCCCTGAACAAAGCAAGCCAGCAGAGCTGCAGCCCAAAAGCACCTGCAGCCTGCAATGTGAGACAATTTCTGCAGTTCCCTCTCTCCTCAGTAAGTGAATTCTGTGTTGTAAATGTGCAAGTGCAGGGTACGTAACTCCTCGTAAAGTAACCCATTTGGCGTGTGCTTCACTTCCATTGATTTTTACACATGTTTGAGATACGAATAGTGCCTGGTTCTTGTATCCATTGCAGTTTAGGGATGTGTTTCCCAGAAGCATTTAGGTATCTAGGTTGTAGGTGTAAGAAGAGATCCCAAGAAGGTATGTAATCTGTCACTCCACCGTCAGCTGTTGTAGCAGCACAGGCATAAAATGGGATTCATGGAAGTAATTCCTACTCCTTTGATGTAAATAATATTTCAATCCTAACACACCAAAATCCATACCTAAAAATGGGATTAAGATCCCTACTGGAGGTTTGCAGAGAGTAAATGCAGAGCAAACACAGAATTACTCTCAGTTTCCAAGGAAAACAGAACTGATCCAAAAAGTTAAGATCCATGTTTTGCCCTTTGATTTTCACCTTCCATTTCCCCTGTTTCTCCTCCCCCACATACAGTCCAAAATGATCTCATTTGAGAAGTATAATAAATGTAGCAAAAGTGGAGCAATGTAGCAGAATGAATTGGCTTCCACTGTTCCAAGCCACGTATCAAGAGTTTAAAGAGAAAAAAAAATAAAAGGGAAGAGACTGGAGTAAGGAGAACTTTCACATAAGCCTTTTTTTTTTTTACCCTGGAAATGTTTCTTCTGAGGAAGTGGCTTTTAACAGTTTTCAGTAACTTATAGATTATTTTATGGAATGATGTAAGAACTCGCCTACTCCCTGCCCCCTCTGTTAAGAAAAATAAATAAACTGAGAGCTTTAAAAGGAATTGCTGATTCCTTTACACAGCAGAAAGTGTCTACCATGACTTTGCCCTCCCTGCTGGTTAAGTAATGTGACAGTAATGTTTAATGCAATGGAAAGGTACATTTTAGCTAAAGTTGGTGATACTTTCAGCTTGTGTTGCAATTAATAGAACAGGAAATATTCATTCTCCATATTTCATCATTCAAAAGCATCCTGTATTTGTAAGAAGCTGTGATCAGCCAACATCCCCACTATGGACTTGAACTTCCCAGATCTTTGGTGGGTTTTATGTTTTGTTTTTTTGTCTCGTCTAAGAGCTTCGTGTTCTGTTTTTTAATGATGGCTTACGTTTTTTTTTGAGAGAGATGATTTGCAGTACCATACACCTCAGCATTATAGGGCCTGAGTTACTGAGCCTGTTTTTTCCTGCTGTGAATATATGTTGCAATGCTCGGAAGTGGTGGCAGTGGCTGGCATTGAAGTGGGATGGTTTGTTTCATTAGTACTGAAATGGCGACTGCCAGCTAGGGAACACTGCTGTTTCTGCAGCCCTCATGCTGCATCTCGATTTTTGAGAGATCTTTCTGACTTTATTTTTAGGGGAGAACTACACATGCACATAAACAATTTGCTATCAAAAATTTATTTGCCTTAGTGTGAGGTGGACTTAGACCCACTGCTTGGTTTTCATGCACAGATTTGCAAAGGGAAAGAAACACCTATGAGGCTGAGAGAAGCATGGAATTATCTGTGACCCATCCCTAGCGCAGCCCTCAGCTGACCGTATTCACAATTCAGGCTGTGAATGTCTCTGTCTCTCCTAAGTACTGCGCCCCTCCTGGTTTCCCCAGGCTGCAGCCATGAGTGAAGAGGTGAGAATATCCCTTCCATACCGACATGACATTTCCTTTCTAAGTTGGACTTCGTCATCCCCTCAGAATCAAAATCATTTTGTAACTGGCACCTCCTGTTACTGGACATTGGAGGGGAGATGGGGAGCCTTGGTGGCCAGTGTGAGTGCCGGGGCTTCATCTGCCGCAGGTGTGGACCTACAACAATTTATCTAGAAGTCAAATGGGAACTAGTCTTTTCTGCGGAGGAGTTGAGCTTCCTACCCATTTGTCCACATGATGGCAAATAGAAATAAAGATAAGAAATGGTAATTGTGCTAGCAAAAGATTTCAGTGGCTTTGGAGCCCAACACATGTAAAAGATGAGGAAAGAATAATGGTAATGAGGCATTACTTCTGGTGTAGCAACACGTTTGTTTAATCCTACAACCACATTGCTAGTAGATCCTAGTAAAATTGATATCCTATCATGGGCTTATTGCGGTGTTAAGTGGATTTTTTTTTCCCTCCTCGCAAAACAGACTAGAGAAGTCTGATATTGTTTATTCTGTAATACACATTAATGAGCCTGTACGTTCGCTATACGGTGTAATCATTGCTAATAAGCTCTCTCCTGTGTGCTACGAAAGAGACTGATTTATACAACACATGATTTAGCCCTTGGTGTTAAGGACACAATGCAAAAATATTTGTCATTTCTAAAACTTTTTGTAATTCATTTCTTCTCTTTAATACTCCTTTTGAAGTTGGAAATGACAATGTATTTTCCACCCAGCAGGAGCTATTTATTCCATGTTCTTTTACATGTGTAAATGCACTCATATACACACGTACATACAAAGACATGTCTATCAGCACACATATGCCTACAAAATCAAATTTCCCTATGTGTATGTCTGTGTAAAAAACCTGAAAAACAGAACATGTATGCCAAAGAGAATTTATATTGAAAGCTGAAATTTTCTTTCCCTCTTAAAAAGAATGAAAAGGCCTATCAAACATACCATCTGCATGTCATAAAATATTTTTTTTTCCAAGCTAAAAGAGGAAAAGGTTAGTTCCTGCTCATTTGTCTGTATCCCTATAAGAAACCCAAATGTAAATTCCATTTGGGAAGTGGGCAGCAGCTGAGGAAGACCTGCTTGTACCCATTGTGGCTTTTACTGTCCGCGTAGAGCTGTCAAGTCAAGGCAGCTGTGGAGGCAGACAAGGTCAGGGTACTGAAAGGACATCCAAGGACTTCATGAAGATAGAGAGGGAGCATCCTTCCCACTGGCATTCCTCACCTGAGGCAATCCCCTGGAGAGATTCTCCTCACTACTGCTGCTGGCTCATCAGTGAAGGGGTACACGGGTCTTGGTATCCTCCCCTGCAGTTCATAAGTTCTGTTCCTTCCTGCGTTTGGATATTTTATTCACTTCATTTCTTACACTGTTATTCAGGTAAGGTCTGTAATGGAGAGTGTGGGATACATTGATGATTGGTTTTTTTCCCCAGAAGATTCTTTTATAGTCCTGTACCAAATTTAGGATTGCACAATGAAGATTTGGAGGACATCTAGTTCCTACAGCACAGGGATAGATGGCTGATGTATTGAAGTAATCTAATGGAAAATGCAGATATAATATCTTGCGTATCTTATTTGAAATACAGCTTTCCACTAAAAGCTGATGCATGCCTAACTCAGTAACTCTCTTAGAGGTGTTTCAGTAGCTAGTTGAGCTAATGAATACAAACACGTGATTAAAAGAATAACTGTAACAGATGTGGCAATGAACCCTTCTGGCCTCCCATCTAAGAAAACGACGGTGATATTCAGGGAATCTCCTTAGGCACATCTCAGGGAGCTACAGCTGAGTGCAAAATACAACCCCTCACAAAGGCAAAGCTAGTTGAGCAAAAAGCAGTCCCAAGCCTTCCTGTGTGACTACTGGCATTTGCTGTGCAATGGTGGGGCTTTACACCCCTCTTTTTTACCCTCAGTGAGATAGATCACAAATAGTTATATTAGTTGCATACTTCCTGAGAACACAGTGATCCACATGGTCTGGGCTGCGGGTTGCGTTTTTCACGTTCAGGCACAGGATCATCAGATAGCAATGGGGAGCTTTAGCAAACAGCACATTTGCATCAGCAGAAGCCAATTTCACAAGACTTGCTGGGAAGATTTGCCACAGCATGCCACAGTCCTGCACTACTAACAGCCGCTGCGCATTCATTCGATAAAAAAGGAGACAGCAGAAAACGAAACTTTTAACGTTCTCTTATATGAACACTTGAGAAGCACGTTACCCTGAAGGTGTGAGCCTGTGGCCTACAACAGCTTGCTGGGACTCTATGGTGCCTGTGAGGTAAATAAAGCTGTCCTGGTGGCAAAGAGAACTCTCAGCACTGTTCTGATGTGAGTGATAATCTTTATGTCTAACAGTTTCCAAGACACCAAAGGCCTGCCAGTAGGATACTGGGGTCACTGGGATTTGAGTTCCTTATATGCTTAGAAATGTTCAGCCAGCACGGTTTTGTCTTTCTGTGTTGGACAAGGCAGAAGCAACTTCCCTTGATACGCTCTCCTCCAAATGAACAAAGCATCACTCATCAGTCCCATATTTTTGTCTCTGGTTGCTGACTAGTTTACCAGGTAAAGCTTTATTTTCTGAAGACCAAGTCTGCACACTTGCTGCAGCCTCTCACAAACCTGTCAAACCATTACCTGATTCAGCCTGTTTAACCCCATCACCCAACTGTATTTCTGGATGCATGTGTTCCTGACTGGTGGAGTTAGCAGGATTTCATTTCCTTTCTTGACCTCCACAGTGCAACACGTCCACAGCACAGATATCAAAGTTTGCCTTAGCTGGTAAGAAATAGTGATGTCTGTAGAGCTGCTTTGCATTTTAATGGGGAAGACTTTTCACTCTTTCCATTTGCCTTACTCTTAGTCCAGCCACACTGTCTGGGTGTTTGTATGAAATACAGAGACATTATGGAGCCTCGATTGAGGAGTACTGATGGACTCTTTCTGGCTTGGTAACAAGGAGGAGTTGCAACTTGGTAGTTCATGGGAAAGAATAAGGTTTCTTAATGTGTAATAGCACGTTAGAACACATATTTGAGTGGTTTTATGCCTAAAATCCCTTGTGTTTGGTAAAAACACAACACAATGTCTGTTCCTTTGCAATATTTGAAAAGCGCTTTAAACATAAACTGGGCAAATGTTTAAAAAGCGACAAAAGGATTCTTCCAAATAAAAGGCTCTTACACTGTCTAGGACACACAACTAGGAGCAGAGAGGAAGTTTGACAGAAACTTTGTCTGCTAGACACTTGCAAATATTCCATAAATGCTGAGAGGGCAGGAAACACCAACTCTGATTGTCTGAACAGATCATCAACCCTTATGAGAGGCCAAGGTTTGATCACTCAATGTCTGGCACCAGTTTTCACAGCACAGGTCTTGTTCTAGTTGCATATAATTGCATGTCCTCTGTCCATACCAGCTCATACTGTTTATGTAAGACTGGGCAGGGGATTGAATTAAACTACTGCCATTTCTGTCAATTGTTTTGTTGGTTTTGTTTATGAATTTGTGTCGTGGCACAGGGGTCCTAGAAGAGGAACAGAGCTCTGTTGCTCTACACACTGCATGAACACCAACAGCATGCCCCAAAAAGCTTACAGTCTAATTAAGGCTGTATATACCTGATTGATTAATTAAGCCTTACAAGTCCTAGTGGAGGTAAGTGTGAGGTAGGCCACAATGAGATGTAGTCAATTGTGCTGTGAAATCTAGACCATAAATAGTATTCTGGAGACCAAAGAGCAAATTTGTGTTTCTAATAGCTGCAGAAAAAGAGTCTTGTGTGCTCTTTGAAGGTGCAGTGGGATTGGTTTGGTTCCAAGTACGCAGCTTTTTTTTAAACAAGAAGTCTCTTTAGCTTGAAAAGTGAGATTGAAAAGTATAAAACACGTAAACAAAAAAATTAAGGATTTGGTGATGGTACGCAAGGGTATAAAATAAATGCTGGCAGTGAATGATTAGATTGTTTTGTGAATCAGGAAATTATGACTGAAATTATGACTGAAAGAATGAGTTCTAAATAGTCTAGATCTTAGTACAGAGGAGCAATTCACTGTATCACTTGGACCTTTAGGAAAAAGGGAGGGCTAGTTTCCAGCTCTGTGTCTGATCTATACAGGCAGGAGTTCTGGGTCATGCCAGTGCAATGAGTGGAATCAGAGCCTGGTGCCAGTGTGACAGAGCAGTGAGTGAGGCTGGCCCTCGTGGGGTGCGTAGCTGAGGATAAAGTTGGAATGTAAGATCAAATTTAAAGGAATCAAATCCATACTCTTGTCCAGGCTTTTCGATGAGTTCTTTCTGAAGATCTTTTGCATAACAAGAAAAAATACTCTAGCTATTTGGTTTTGGAGTGAGATTTCACACCTCGTAACTGAACATGTGTGAGAAGTGCTACCAAGCTGAACTGAAGATGACACAGTTTTCAGTGTTTAGTCATTTCCTACAAAAAAGGTACAGACTGAGCCTCTCGCTTTTTTCCTTTCTCAGGCCACTGATAACTTCTGCCATGCTGGCTGCAGTGTGGTGGGAAATTAAAAATGAGTTTGCATATTTTAAACAGATTATGCTTTTTTTTTTNGAGCTGGGGATGTTCAGTCTGGAGAAGAGGAGACTCAGGGGGGACATTATCGCTCTCTACAACCATCTGAGGGGAAGTTGTAGGCAGGCAGGGGATGGGCTCTTCTCCCAGGCAACTAGTGACAGGAGGAGAGGACATGGCCTGAACGTGCACCAAGGGAGGTTTAGGTTGGATGTTCGGAAGCACTTCCTCACAGAAAGGGTGATAAAACACTGGAACATACTGGCCAGGGAGGTGGTGGAGTCACCATCCGTGGAGGTGTTTAAGGAAGATTGGATGCTGCACTTAGTGGCATGATTTAGCTGATGTTGTGGTGTTAGGTCATAGGCTGGACTCAGTGATCTCAGAGGTCTTTTCCAGCCTCAATAATTCTGTGATTCTCTGTGGTTTTTACATCTCGCTTGGAACAGAGTAGCAGCATGGGAAAAGGCCAGCTGAAGACAAGTATCATTCCATTCCTGCTTCTGTATTATTAGTGTGAAGAAGAAAAAGCTTAATTTTTTACCTTGAGCAATCCCAGATAAGGAGAGTGTTCCAAGCACTTTATATCCAGTATTTTATGGGTGTAGCAGAGATTTGTCAGGCTGGACAATAATTCTACCATTGTATAATTCTGTAGGACACATCACAGTTATGGGTAACATTTTCATAAATACTGAAGTGATGCAGCCTCTCGAGCTACAGCTGCTGCCTGCCCCATGGTCTCTAGTCACCTTCTGTGGGACACATGACAGAAGGGTGACCAGTGCATGGCTGGATTTCAGGCTCTGGTTTTAGGACATTTGAAAGGCATGTACTCAGATTTAGGAATCACTCTAGATAGCAACATAGCTTTTGAGTTTCCCCATTAAAAAAAAAAAACAAAAAAAACACAAAAACGAAAAAGTCTTATCCCCATTAAAAAAGAATTGAAAAATGTGCAGATAGGGAAGTAAGGGCACATGATGGATTAAATGCCTTTCCCATGGCCACACAGGAAGTCTGTGGCTGAGCGAGGAATTAAACCTAGATTTCCTCAGTCTACATCCAGTGCCCTGTCTCTCTTTGAGGCCATACAGTTTTGTTTGTTATCAAATTTTGCATAGGTTGAAGCAGAAGGGTGCTGCTTGTGAGGAAGAGCATTATTAAAAGATAAGTATATTTATAATTTGTGAGAAACTGCTAATAGTTCTGAAACAAATATTGCCGATTTGTATTGCTATCTAATGTTCTCTTTTTTCTAAGTTTACATCAGCATAAAAATCCCCTTGTGGTATTGCTCCTTAACGCAGCAAACTATTCATGCCTTTCCTTATGGCTAGGATTACAGTACAGGACAGTGCTAAGCTGTTTCCAGCTGCCTTGGTTTAACAGTAAGTAACGTTATGATTGACTAGATAGGAAAATGATCATATTTCTGCCTCTTACATTTGACATTTTTCATCCAAAATCAAATAGAAAAATTGTGTCCATTTGCTGTGGAGAAGGTCCATAGCTAAGTTCTCTTACAATACTAATTTGACTCGACATAGCATTGTTTCTCAAACGATTGCATGACAAATCTCTGTCTTCGGAAATGCTGAGCTAAATCAAGAGGGGCTCCACTGAAGTTAAAACTAGACCAGAACTAGTAAAACCAGAAGAAGGCAGGTCATGCCCCTCAAACCCCAAATTTACACCAGTCCTTCTCTATAACAGGTAGGGCATCACAAGCTAGGCAGAACCTTCACAATGGTGATAATCCCTCCCACATATGTGTGCCTGGGTATTACACACCTTGGTCACCCTGCTATCCCTAGCAAAATAATGCAGTGTATAAGCTATTCTGCTGTGACCTAGAGGCACTGGTGCTGTTTCTGTAGGGAAGTGGAAGGGCAGTCAGAGCTGCAGGGTAGGACATGCACTGCAGGTCTCCAACAGTCATAACGTCTAAGGGACTGTTGCCACTCACAAGAGGAAACTGA
>WEIS01037002.1:15794-26115 GCA_013389965.1 Todus mexicanus
AAAGGCTGAGCCTTTATATTTTTTGCTTGTTTTTAATGTTTTTTTTCTGCTAAGCCACCAAGTATAATTCCTGGTCTGTGCTTCCCTTTCTGTCACTTCTCCATAATTCTGAGCATTTCAGTTGGGCTGCTGTCTCTCGGCTGCTTCCTCTTTTCCTGCTTTCCTATATTTCATTATTTACCCTTCTTCCTCTTCAAGTGCTTTTACAACAGAAGGAGGAGGATGTGGAAACCCAGTTACAATATGACATACAAACTGCAGTGTCACAACTGCANCCCCATTAAAAAAGAATTGAAAAATGTGCAGATAGGGAAGTAAGGGCACATGATGGATTAAATGCCTTTCCCATGGCCACACAGGAAGTCTGTGGCTGAGCGAGGAATTAAACCTAGATTTCCTCAGTCTACATCCAGTGCCCTGTCTCTCTTTGAGGCCATACAGTTTTGTTTGTTATCAAATTTTGCATAGGTTGAAGCAGAAGGGTGCTGCTTGTGAGGAAGAGCATTATTAAAAGATAAGTATATTTATAATTTGTGAGAAACTGCTAATAGTTCTGAAACAAATATTGCCGATTTCTATTGCTATCTAATGTTCTCTTTTTTCTAAGTTTACATCAGCATAAAAATCCCCTTGTGGTATTGCTCCTTAACGCAGCAAACTATTCATGCCTTTCCTTATGGCTAGGATTACAGTACAGGCCAGTGCTAAGCTGTTTCCAGCTGCCTTGGTTTAACAGTAAGTAACGTTATGATTGACTAGATAGGAAAATGATCATATTTCTGCCTCTTACATTTGACATTTTTCATCCAAAATCAAATAGAAAAATTGTGTCCATTTGCTGTGGAGAAGGTCCATAGCTAAGTTCTCTTACAATACTAATTTGACTCGACATAGCATTGTTTCTCAAACGATTGCATGACAAATCTCTGTCTTCGGAAATGCTGAGCTAAATCAAGAGGGGCTCCACTGAAGTTAAAACTAGACCAGAACTAGTAAAACCAGAAGAAGGCAGGTCATGCCCCTCAAACCCCAAATTTACACCAGTCCTTCTCTATAACAGGTAGGGCATCACAAGCTAGGCAGAACCTTCACAATGGTGATAATCCCTCCCACATATGTGTGCCTGGGTATTACACACCTTGGTCACCCTGCTATCCCTAGCAAAATAATGCAGTGTATAAGCTATTCTGCTGTGACCTAGAGGCACTGGTGCTGTTTCTGTAGGGAAGTGGAAGGGCAGTCAGAGCTGCAGGGTAGGACATGCACTGCAGGTCTCCAACAGTCATAACGTCTAAGGGACTGTTGCCACTCACAAGAGGAAACTGACAGCTCCTTCCTGCGCAGGTAGAGTCATCTGTCCTGCATCTGTCCCAAATATGTGATAAATGGTAGGGGAAATAGCTGAGCCTGTGCCAGGAGTGTTTCAAAGAAAGTGAAGCCTCGCTAATACTCATTTCTTATCACCTCCTGACAGCCTCCCGTGTGGGGGAATAGCCATAAGTAGTTTGAACAAGCTCTTCTAACAAGGACAGCTTTCATGCAGTGATGAACAAATAATTACACCGCAGTATACCTTTGTGTAACACTCCTGTCTTCATTTATATGTGGGATTTCACCACTATCTTCCTGAGAAACTACAAAATACAGTTAGCCACCGGATAAGATAAAGGCTGGAGCTTGACTCAAAAGGGATGCATAACTGTGAGTGTTGTGATATTTATAGAGGGTTATTTCTCAAGCTTTTAATTTCTATTCAGCCTTTTGTCAGAAAAATTCTTGCTGAAAAGTCCCTGAGAGACTACCTGTGAGAGTGTAAAAAGCTGGTTCCTGCTCTCTTCTTAAAGAGGTGTATGTTCTGCATTGTATCTCTTTTGGCTGCAAATGGAGAAGAGAAAATTCTTCATGTGAATTTGAAACGTTTTCTGCACCATCCAAGTTTCGTTCTGAACAAGAGAGACAGAATGGTACATGATCTCAGTGGAGGGACTTCCTAAGCTGTCTGCTCCATCCACTGGCCACCAGGCAGGATAGCCCAGTTAGGCAATCCCTGCTCTGCTTTAGCCAATTTCCTTCTGTACTCTTCCACTGCACTGTCCTCCATGGCTGCCTAAATAAGAGCATTGCCTAATCGAGCCTTCTCACCCTGAGGCTGGGCATTTGAGGCCTTTTCCTCCTTTTTGATTTCCCTCTTCTTTTTCTGAGAGTGATTTGAGGAGTCCTTCCTCTTCGATGATATGAAGATAAGGAAGGGGATAGTGGCTGGTTCACGTTTGGTGAAGTCCTGCTGTACGCAGAGNTGAACAGAAGCAGGTCAGGGTGGAGAGGCATGAGGAAGGGGGGGCTGAGGGAAAGAAGGGAAAGATTTCAAAATAGGCAAGGGAAATGAGAGAAGGTCACATGGTTTCCAGCTTGGAAACTTGGGATGATGGCTTGCCACATAGTTTAAAATAATCCCAAACTGAATCATCACTTGAACTGAATGCAAAGGAGATGGCAGTCTCTGCTAGTCTAAGGGTCTCCCACAATACTGCTGCCACAGAGAAGGTAGAGCCCAGATGTATTTCTGAGCTTGCCTGTGGAAATATGAAAGCTGAGCAGACCTCTAGGCCTCCATTGTGCAAGCTGATAGCATTGCCTTTTCAACAACAACAAAACCAAACAATAAGACCTCAAAGGAAAAATCATTATTAGTACTCATGTCTGTGTGTGAAGTAAACCTTTGGAAGATGCCATGGATGAAAATGAGGAGATGCTGTAGCTTTCCTGAGATACCAGGAAGCTGGGAAAGCTCACTTCCATGGGCTTTGCTCCATCGACTTCCTAGGGCACTCATTAATTAGAGGTGCTTCTCTTCTGTCTTGCCTTGCCTTGCCTTACCTTGTCTTGCCTTCTCTTCTCTTCTCTTCTCTTCTCTTCTCTTCTCTTCCCTTCTCTTCTCTTCTCTTCTCTTCTCTTCTCTTCTCTTCTCTTCTCTTCTCTTCTCTTCTCTTCTCTTCCCTTCTCTTCTCTTCTCTTCTCTTCTCTTCTCTTCTCTTCTCATTTTTTCCTCTGGGGTCTCCTAGAAGCCTTTCAACTTGGTTGATTTAATCTACATAATAGCAACAAATGCTAAGGAGATAAACAACTGTGGGTTGGAAGGAAATGGATAATATGTCCAGCCTGCTCTGTGTGTTTGTGGAAGGAGTTAGAGGAGCAGTAGAGGTTTCCTATTAAGCTGAACAAGGAGGAAGCTGTGATGTTTCTCAGCTATGGCTGCAATTGGACTCAAGTTCAACGGCATTCTTAGTGTGGATTTGCTGTTTCTCCACCCTCCATGAGGAGCTCAGGTTGTCTTAAAAATCTCAATGCTACTAAAAGTCAAGGAGACTTAAGTAAGCTCTCAAATAATTTAGCTATATCAAAATTGCTCTCCACTGGTGCACAGTTGCTTGCAGTCAGTGGGGTGCTACAGAAGAACAAGGGTTTGATGATCTGCCTCTGCTACAGATTGGGAAGCAATGCCTGAACAGTTCTGAGCTTTGAAATCAGAATATGCCAATACATGTCCTTTTTGTTAACTGCTTCTCCACTGATCAATTTACAGATTATGGCAAAGAGAGTTTGTGAGAGCTACCAAATGCCTGACTGCACATGCATGCTAAACAGAGGCTGGTCTTGATTTTCAGAGGTGATTTGATACCCAGAATTTGGATATGACCTTGAGACAGTGATCTGATTTCTCAGTGATCAGTGTTTTCCAGACTGATTGGTTTTCTGATGATCTATTTTCATTTGTGTCTGAAGTTGGAGAGCCCTAATCATTAGTTGCTTTTGTAAAAATCTTTTGCTGATAGACAAATGTTAAAATAATTGGTAGGCATATTGAAATGAGTGGAAGAGGTTAGAGAAATTCAAACAGTCTTTGAATGCTGGTTAAACTATATTAGATTATTTTGTTCTATACCTCAACCAGAAATTAAGACCTTGAAAGAATTTCTGTGATCTGAGTTATGGAGGTTTCTTCTCTTCATAATAGTCAGTTTTGGGCTACTTATGACAATTTAATCTAGGGTGGTGCTGTTGGAGACCATTTAATTCAACAACTATTATTTTGAAGGGCTTTTCCCTTGAAGCTCTGCCAGCAACACATTGGCTTGGATGCTTTGTTGATCTATCCATGTCAAGAAGACAGTTACATTTTGATCTAAAATAGTGATAGTCAGCATGGTGATTCTGACTGTTTGAAGATTGTGATCTTAACTGTGTTTCCAGTGAGTTTCAGATGTCGCTTTACTTATTCAGCAGAGTGGTAAAGTAATTTTAAAATACCCTTTTATATTCACCACCCCTGATCATTGCTGAAGAGTTGTTCAGACTTTGAGGAAGCTGGACCTGAAAGGATTGCCATATTGGCCTTTCTCGTCTGGAGGCATGATGATACACCTGCACATGAAATCAGCTAAACCTTAGCTTGGAGTTCCCTTATGGCATGTTTCCTTTCTGATTTTGGAGACACTCTTCAGGACCGGGAAAGGGACTCCTGAATTCAGTAATTTCAAATCATAGCAAAGAGTGTGCTTGCAGAGCTATTAAGTTCAGCTAGGATGCTGTTCCTGATGTACTATATTTTACATATAGAAAATTCTTTAGCCTGAATTTCTGTCATATTTTTCCCCACATTTTTCTGAGAAACTGGTTTCTTTATATATAATTTCTCCCTTTTTTTTGAGTCAGCTGTTGCAGAAAGCTAGTGAAATCTGCATTTCTCTCTTAGCATTGAGTTCAAACACCCAAGAAAACTGTACAGCTTTGCCTTTGTTGGATTCCACACAGAAGAGGCATCCAACATCAGGGATGACTTCCCATAGCACTAATAAGGTTAAGGTTAGATTCTCTTCAGGGAAGGGAAGGGTTGTTTTTCCTGAGGTAAAAGCAAGGAAAGAGGAGGCATGAAAAATGGCCAAGGAAGTGAGGAAAGACAGTAAGTCTTTTAAAACTGTGGACTGAACTGAGTTTTCAGACTTTCAGAATGATTCAGATCTCTGAACACCATTCAGGGTTTCTTGCCTTTTCAGCACAGAGGACTGGTTGCCAGAGGAGGACTCCAGGTCCCCTGTAGCAAAGCATAGGCTGCAATACACAGTGAAAAATAATTAATTTTGTCCGGACATTTTTCTCCTCGGAAGCTATCTAGTGTGGCCAAATTTAGAGAATTTCTTTAGGATTTGCATTGAACAATTTATGCGTCTTGCCCAGAAGGTATAGGTTAGGATTTTCTTTCATTGGACCGTTGAGCAAACTATGGTCAGGTAAACTGCAGTTTGCGTTGCAAAACTTTCTGGCAGTATTTCTACAACCCCAAAAGAAAAAGCTTCAGTAGCCTCAGATGGATACTTCTAGAAAAACAACTGAGCACTCAGGATTAACATATCAGGAGGCTACCCCAGGATTGCTGCCTTTCCGCAGTCCTGAGATAGATCATCTACTTGATCACTTATAGAGTGATGACTGCATTTGATCCGGTTTAGTCTAAAATAAACCTCCAATATCTCTGGGCTTTTTTCCCTTGTCCGGTGGGGGACACACAGAGGGTTCTGCCCTGCAGTGTGTTTTCTGAGTAAAAAAAGATAATAAAATTGTCATAAAGCATTCCCTCTCAAGTGCAGAAATGTCTGTATTCCTCTCCATTTCATCTCTGACCTCTTCTCGAAAAAGGAGACTGACAGTTTACAGCCTTGGCGCAGCACCCATAGGCATCTCCCCAAACCTAAACACAGCTGCTTGATCTAATTTTAGATCTACTGACCCTTTGACGTCTAGGGAACTATGGACATTTGTATGCAGGAGTGCTCAAGACATCATCATGACCACTAAACAGTCCCCGGTAAAGGTCTCTGCGTCTATCTCACTGCCAACAAAGGCACAGCGCTATGAATGTTCACATGGATGGATGGATGGACTTGTGAGGGCCTGATCCTGACTTAGGGGAGTTCTGTGCTGCTCCAGGGGCAGAACTAGAGGCATGTAAGCAGCTCACTGAGATGGAGCCTAAAAAGGACAAACTTTGCATTCAGGGCAAGGTAAATTTAGGTGCGCTGAAGCAATATACAAAACCGGTTTATCTTCCTGCCTATGGCTGTACCTCTCCACGCACCCCGTGGGTTGCAGGGCAAGCCTAGGAGCTGTGTCCTGCCCTTCCGGCCACAGACCCGAGGATGCTTCATTGCTCTCAAGTGGTAGCTTTCTTCTGCAGGGTGACAGCTGCTGTCTTCACCTGGTATAGATCTGACCAATATCCTCTGTACGTGTTCAGGTTTCACAAGGTTTATTTTTGGTCAAGCAGACTTGCAACTCTTCCTTAAACTACAGTTTGCTTCATTTGTACATAACTGATGACGGTAAGTGTATAGCTGTGCTTTTATTCATATTTCTGCATTTGTTAAGCCCTTTGGCTCAGAATCCTCACAGCAACCCCTGGGTTTGTAGCAGGGTAAGGACAACTTCCAGTGCTGACAGCATAGTTTCATGCAAGAACCTGCCCAGCTCTCCCATCTTCTCATAGATAGCTGCTTTGGTCTCCCTGTTAAATCCCAGCATAGTCTCTCCTCTTCTCCAAAATACTGGTGTTTGCAGATGAGCACTCTTTTCACATTTGCTGAGGCTGCCATGTGTGAGTGCCAGAATTTTAGCTAGAATTTTGTTGCATTAGTTGAGGACAGGTTAACAATCATACATTTCATCAAGGTGTGCTTTGTGGAAAGATTAGAGAAGGCAGGTGCCTTGGAAATATTAGATTATTGTATGTCTGAGGCTTTGATTCTCTTAGGTAACTGTTGACATGTGAGGAAGAGTATAAACTGCAGTGTTTGTGCCTATAGTGTTTCTGGGGCTTCACAGGTGCTAAACTCAGCATGTAAGTTTGTGCATCAATGCAGATATACCTGTGTGAGCTGAGAATGTTTTCATATATAGTAGTGAGTTTACTACACTGTTGTGTACTGTTACTTGAGGTTACTTTGCTTTTTAAAAAGTTTCTTGCTAAATGCCCTTTTGCTACTTCCTCATCCTCTAATGCCCACATGAAAAAAATCTGATGGAAGCAGAAGAGGCAAAGACATTGAGGATGAGAAGCTCTGTTCTTGCCATCATTTGTCAGCAAACCTTTCCCTCTAGTTTGAAAATCTTCCCAGTGTACTTCTCAAAACAGAAAAGTGTTGGTAGTCTGTTACCAGCCAGGCTGCAACAGTGCCCTTAGCTTCTCCATTGTGCAGCCAGTAAAAGACACAGAGCACTTTGTATAGAGGAAGCATGGGTTACACATACGTGTGGAACTTGAGAAATAGGTTTAGCATAGCTTCTCTTGATAATGCTCTTTCTTTTGCCTTTAGAACTTAGTTTTACTGGTAATGCAAATGATGAACATGAAGCAGTCAGGTAGTTAACAACCCTTTGAAAAAAAACAACACTTGACTCTAGTACAAAATGTACCAGTGAGTAGCATAACAAAGACAGAAAATATGAACTAGATCAGCCCTTTGGCTTGGTTAGTTAGTTTCCTGCTGAAACAGAAATTCAGAAAGATACATAAAAAGCACCTAGTCTCCAGTGTGTGAGTAGATTTCAGGGACATTGCTTGAATCTCCCTTTAACCTGACCATCTTTCCTGGTGCGTTAGAGGATTCCCAGAGGTAAGTAATGGGAGGTTACTGGGAGTCTCCACCATGGAGCAAAAGCCACTTTTTTAACCAAGAGGACATACTTGTTGGTTGTTTTGTTCCCTTCTTTGCATTCTGTACAGTTTGATCTCGTTTCATCCCCCCCAAGCAATGTTAATGTGTTTTGCAATGCGGTGAGCACAGCTTCTCCTCCTTGCAGCTGAAGCCAAGCCCTGTGTGCTGGTGGCGCTGGCGCTGGCACCCCAGGCACCTCCCCGTGGGCAGCAGCAGGGCACCCAGCAATGGGAGGAAATGGCAGTCACGAATGATGACATGGGTGGAGCTGCTCACACTGGTTGTCCTGTGGAAGATAGCTTATCTGAGGACACCTGTGTTTCTGGAATAATATATATTTGATTGAAAGCCAAAATTAGAGTAGGGGAGAAATTGGCTGTCAAGAGCCGATTGGCACTTGGAGTCAAAGGAGGGGCAGCACAGACTCCCCAGGGAGGATCTCCTTATCCGTCAGCACCAGTCTGCTCTGCTTGCAGGTGTGTCCCAGTGGTTCCTGCTACTACTCTTTCTGTTATTTTTATTTCCCTTTAAAAAGCCAGATGAGAGCCTCTCAATTAGAAGCCTTCATTTTATCTGTTGCTCCCTCTTTGCCATGTTGCAGCTCGTGGTAAAGACTTAGCTCTCTCGAGCAAAGTGATAAGGTGCCAGGACGGTATTGCTGGGCTGCCTCGCCGTACTCCGACGTTCACCTCTTGCTGTGTTAGTGATCTCTCTGTCCTATGACACAGCGAATGCAAGGTCCTGTTTCAGTTGAAGTTCTTGTTGTCTATAGCAATGAAGTTGCATTGTAGACCCTAACTTGTTAGGCAGTTCTGAGCTGCCTGTAACTTTAAGCATTTTGCACATGCAGACACCACAAATGCTTGATTAGCTGGTGCAGTGCTATATGTAGAAAGGAGAGAGCAAACCAGTCTTTTTTAAGAGCACTTGGATGCATCTGCTTTTTCTGTGGCTAAAAAACTGGTTAGTTTTAATTTGTCCCACCTATATTGTTTTGCGTCTTCTGAAATTTACTGAAGAAAGGCTGAGGCCATTGCATAGTTATAGTTGCTTTGCCCAGACCTTTTGTTGGCTTTTTTTTTCACCTACGTGATTCTTCATGTCACTTCAGAAGCTCATAAGGGAAAGATACCATTAATGGAAACATAAATTAATTAAAGAATTGATTTGTTGTTGTCAATCCTAGCCAGTGAATACTGACTCCTAAATATTCTGTGGACAAACAACTTGCTTGTGTGCCTCATGTTTCTGAGAGTGGCACCCTCCACCTGCAGTTCTCTTTTGTGGTGAGAACAGAGCTGATGCCACAGTAAATGACTAGGATGTAAAAAGAAAAAGGGGAAGATTTGGGTTTCAGGTCATAGCCAAGTGTTAGAATTCGGTACAGTGTAACAAAACAGAATAGATGTTATGTCTTATATCAGAAATAGCAGGTGGACTTGCTGGCAATATTCTGTTTTCTGGGGTTTGCACTTATGTGCACAGGAAGATCCTGGCTGCTATTGTTGACACGTTGGCATGCTGAGGTGATACATTTTTGCCTGATAGGCTTTTTTAAATCTTATTGCGTCTTTTTAGCAATTTTTTAATAGTTTATTGGAAAGGACAGTGTTACAGGTTTTCTGCTCCCCGCCACAACACTGCTAATCCACTGTTCAGATCAGCCACATGTTGTTACAGCTTAATCTGTCTGCTGCTTGAATAGTTAACAGCATCTTCATTAAAAACTCTTGTTGGACTTTACAATTACAATTTAAACATCAACTAACATCACTGGAATAATTCTGATTTGTCTTGGAATAACAAGTGAGCCATTCAAACAAAAAAATACATGCATCCAAATTGTTTGAAGCAACTTGAATAGAGGTCTTTTCTTTGCTGTTGGGTACCAAGTATGAGCAAGACATTATATGGAACAAAAATCAAATTGTGGTTGTTTCTAAGAAAGGCTAAAAGATGCCCTCTTAACGGCAAGTGTATACCACAAGATAGAGTTCAGTACCTACTGGGATAAAAGTTCTAAAGATGCTAAAATCCCATTAAAAATCAAAGGAAGTTAGAAAACTGTTGTTAAATACCCCAGAAGCTTCAGTGTGATGTATCTTTCTCTGTTACTCTCTAAATTCCTTTGATAACCAGGTCTTATGTTTTTTTCTTCTTTTACTCAGGAGGTGAAAGCTTCATTCCAAATGGGATTTTGACCCGAAAAAGGTCAAAAGGTACTTAGATTGTACCAGTGAGACTGAAAGGATTTTACATCTGGGAGGAGTCCCATAGCTATAAGAGAATGTAAACTGGCAATGGATTGAAACCAAATTACTAATTCTTCACATGCCTTTTTTTTTCAGCTGCCTATTTCTCTGTCCTTTAAAAGCCACCCTCCATGTCCTGTTTCCCAGGAGTTCCATTTGGTTTCTGCTTTCTCCCCAGTACTGACTTTTTCACTCATTGCCAGATGCCTCCGTTCCCTCTCCACATTGCTCAACTCTTTCAAGGGAAGTGTGACTCTGTCACTTCGCCCCCCATCCTGCCTTCCCGACTGTCCCAGCCTGAGTCTCATGCTGAGCCAGCTATACTGGTCTTCAGTGATAAATCATATCATCACCCCTTTC
>WEIS01037003.1:5984-22149 GCA_013389965.1 Todus mexicanus
AAAAAAAAAAAAAAAGACTTCATTGTGTTGGGTTTCTAATGAAAGCGTAAATTTCAGATATGCAGTGAATTTCTCAGAGGATTTTAGAATTTCACCTCACATGCAGGTTTTCCAGTGCATGTGAGTGAATGAACATTCCCTTCCCAGCGCTGTTATTTTTCTGTTAATATGATCTCCTTGAAAGTGGTGTAAAAAGAAAGAAGAAAAAACCTAACCTCCAAACTTCCCAATTTTTTTTAGATCTTGCCAGGGTCATTCTAACTACTTTACAACTGTGGCACATGAGTCTCTGCATAAACTCTTTGCTTTTCAAATACTAGTATATTTAGTGCTATGTTATTTTAAAGCCTCTTGAACCAACCTGAAGACAGAAAACAGCACAAAAGCTAGGGAGAGGCCATGCTTTGCAGAAGAGGAGAACACTGAAATTTGGTGTGGATAATTCAAAACTGGAATTGAGTGAACATGCTGGATAAATTGTATTTTGCAAGTTCTACCGCACCTAATTCACCTCCTCTCTCCCACATAACAATTTTCTAAAAGCGACAGAGATCACCTATTCTGATCCCAGGGGTAATTCCCCCTTCCTCTTTGAATGATTCATCTCACTTCTTGCAATCTGCAATCTATGAGCACGTCTGGTATTACCAAGTTTTTTGCAATAGTTTTCTCCAGCTTCAAGGCTTTTAGCATTCAAAGCTTTTTCACAGTGTAGGTGACTTCAGCTCCACTCCAGGAAACAGCTCTGTCAGAAAAGCCCATGTAGGAGTCGAGCTGCCTCTTGAAAGAGGAATGATGATTTTTCGTATTCAGATCATGCCATAAAAGTAATTTTTTTGGGGTCTTAGGAGAACTTTGGAGGAGGCGGCCCTGAACAAGTGATTTAGAGGACAAGCAGCAGCAGGGGAGGTGCTTAGTGGTTTTTGATGTAGGTGCTGTAGTCCAGTGAGCAGGAGAGTAGCTGGCTCCAGAAATGAGACATGTTAACACAGCTCTTACAAGGAGCAACTGCTCTCTCCTTTACATGAAAAGAGGGTGGCAGAAAAGACCTCACTAAAATTATCCATTTTCAGTGCCACAAAAATAATGCTACAGCAGTCTATTGTGTCATTCCCCCAACTTTGGAAAGTTGGAGAAGCATATTGAATCAAAATAACTTGGCTAACAAAGCCTTTAAAATTACATTTTGTTTCCAGGAATAAATTGAATCAGTTCTAGTTGATGATGTCCCTTTATTTAATCCCTTTTAGAACTCTAATAATGCAAAATCACAAATACTACTCATATCTAAAATGGTAAACTTTAATTGTGAAACCTTCAGATCCTAAACTCATCTGAAGGAAAGAAAATGGAGGAAGAATCTCTCACTCTGACTTCTGAAGCTGTTCAGCACAGACTGTTCTTGCAGAGATCAACAAACTGAAGAAATTTGCTGTATAAGAGAATAACTAAGGGATTGGAAATTTGTTCAAGATCTCAAGGAAAAGATTTGCACATACATTCACAGAATGCAGACATCCTTATTCTTGGCCTTAAGCTTTTAATGGCAATCATCCTTCCATGCATAAGAAAGGCTGTATGATTCCTTCCATTTCAGAGGAATTAACAAAATAAGAATATGTCCAGGTGATTATTTCACTGTACCCTATTATCAGAATGAATGCAAGAGAATTAATGGTCTACAATCTCAGTTGGTGATCTAAGTTCAGTTCCTGGCAAGTTTGTTCTCAGCATGGATGTTGAAAACTTAACTGATTAAAAAACCCCATAAAAAGCAACCAACAAACACCCCCAAACCCCAGTGAATGTTGTAAACCAGATTTATTTACTTTTATCTCCTAGCAGCAAGCTTAATGATCATGTTTCCTTGAAAGGTAGACATGCAGTTTTAAAACTGCTATGAGATATACATGGAAACACAGAGGTAATTAAAACCTCCAACTATTAATGATTTCATTAGGTGTCCAAAACCAAGACCCAATTACTAACACAAACATCAGAAAATTCAGCTGTTCATGAAGACAGTATCACCTGTAAGCTTTCCAGCACTTAAATGACCAATGGTCTCTTGGTTAATCATCATTTCTGGACACATCCTTGCATCTATACCTTTCAACTCTATTTCAATATTCAGTGTCTGATACTGCGTGTGAGTTCAGTATGTAGGAGTACCATCTAATGCAGCTTTTAGTTGCATAAGCTCAATTAGTT
The DNA here is from genome assembly GCA_013389965.1 of Todus mexicanus. NCBI lineage: Eukaryota > Metazoa > Chordata > Aves > Coraciiformes > Todidae > Todus > Todus mexicanus. The sequence goes on from WEIS01037003.1 coordinate 8,196, forward strand.
GCAATAACTAATAGAAGCTGTCTTCAATGACACCCACAAGTCACGTAAGTGTCTAACTGCTTGCAAATATGCCCTGCAGTAACAAGAAAAGGTTGACACCTGACAAAAAATAAGTTCTAGCATAACCCAGAATGTATGATGACTATGGTTTATCTCCTGAAATCAGAACTCTGAGGTGCACTTCCATCCTATTGTTACACAAATGTATTAGTTCCACAAGTGTTAGTTTCCATGACAAATAATGCCTGTGTGCGTTTGTATACCTGCTCTTACCTCGGTTAATTAGGCATTTGTTCCTTGTCTGTTGGGTTCCCAGTTGGAGACTAAAAAGAAGTAGATGCAATTAATAAATAGTCATGTACATCACTGATAAATTAGGCCAGTGCAGAATGTCTTTCAAAGTTGAATAATTCACATAATACCTACCTAGGATGAGTCACTTTTTATGTGTTTTACTTCAAATGTGACTACAACAGATGTCTCTGGTAGCAGGGGAGCAAGAGACATCCATAAAAACAGGCAGGTGTTGTGTGGGAGAATGACATCAGGTGGATTTTGTACAAATCTGACTTCTAAGCAATGAGGAGAAACTGGGGGGTACCTGGATATTCTGTTGTCCTGGTGAACTCCTCAGTCAACAGTTTGACGGTGGGCTTGCCTCACCAAGACCTGATTTGGTTGCAAATGGGCAGAAAACTGGTTTTTGTTATTTTCTTTAAATTTGAGCATCGTATGAAGCTTCAATACCTCAGAAACTGGAAGCCGGGCTGAATATCTTCACAAGTTGAACAGATACAGTTGTAACTACCAACGAAAAGATACTTTCAGGACTTAGGGGTCCTGGCTGAAANNNNGACAGTGCATTACAGGAGTGGGTCAGTGTTAAACAGCCCTGAGCAACAGATAGTAAAGTCGTTCTTGTTGGATATGAAGACTTTCAGTCTAAGTACCTACTGATTTTAACAGCTAAGAAAGAAATGTTTTCAGTTGAGTTCACTGTGGAAGAAGGTTTTGACCTTTCACAGCACGTCTCCTACCCTGCCAGTCTTGCCAAGGATCCCAAGACTGAAACAGATGCAAAGGGTATATTTATCACTCAAGGACTGCTAGGCATCTGATATGTTTCCCAAGACCTACCTTCATTTAAAACTATTATGCAAGTTGCTGGCACCGAAATAATAATAACAACAACATCAAAAGTTAACATTTGCTTAATGCAGTATTGGTCTTCTGAAGTCCATCTGAGTTATAGTCTGACTTCTGTGGCCTCTATCTTGTTCATTACCAAGTAATGAAGCAGTGACACTACGCACTAGTCAGGCCTACTACTTTGTTCTTGCTGCTACGCTAAGAGTGGAGAACAGAGTATGTCATTCGCAGTTTTGCTGAGGAATCTTATGCTATACTAGCTGTATCCCTAAAGACTAAGTTCAAGGTTCTACCGAGATTAGCTTTGAAGGGATAATTAACTGCAAGCAATTCAAACCATTTTATGTGGTTTTCTGCAACCTTGCACTTATTTTTAGATGCTGGATGACTAAATCTGTGGGATGTGGCACATAAGGTGCTATAATGTAACTACAGTAGAAGGCAGTTTTGATGTCTCATTTTCAGAAGCAGCTAAATGAGATTCATATAGGTAATGCAAATATCCAGGGATGTAGAAAGGCACTGTACAGGCCTACACAGCACACATCCACCTTACTGTGAGAGCAGCACACATCTACCTCACTGTGCGAGTGTTCTGACTGTCCTAATCTGACTGTCCTAATCTCGTGATGTCTCCCAGAAAACACTTATTGCTGAGGACTTCAAATGTCAAGAAATACCGCATCAGTTCAGCTGTTTCAATTCTGTTGTTCTCTCCATTCTTCCTTGTCTCCTATTCTGTAGTATTTCATGTTTGGCAAGGCCGCTTTCCAAATAGTGTATGAGCCTCACTTATAGATAAAGTTGCTGATACGCAATAGGCTACTGGCAGGAAATAGGCCAAAGAAAGCCGTGAATATCTTAAAATATCTAGCCACTCAGATTTCAAAAGGGAGCTTTTGTCCCAAAATTATTTATGTATTGCCATGAAACTTTATTAAAGGTATTTTTTTGTTCTTGTTCTGTTGGCTAACATCTTATTTCACTTCTTGGAAAAAAAGATAAGATATTATCAATGTCTGTGAACAAGACCGTATGTATATTATAGAGTAATGAGATAAATCATTGTCTGTACTTGTATTTTCTGCAAATGCACATTCTACATGCTTAGTCCTTATTTAGTTCAATCTTCCATTATGAGAATCGATATTATCTCAAAGTTTATGCCTCATTTTGCAACAGTTTAATACAGGACTGAATAACACACCCCCAAAAATCAACTGCAAAGCAAAAAGTTCTGTCACTCTTGGAGTGAAATAGCTACCAAAAAAACCTATTTTAAGAACAACTGAGTGGCCACTCTCATTAATACTTTCATTACAGTGGAAGAAAGATCAAACTTATCAAGACACTAAAAATTATGTTCCACACTAATTTATAGGAGATATTTCCTTTTCTCATTAAAATAAAACCAAATTCCTTTTCTAACAAGCTTCTGATATGAAGAAGCCTTCTCTTTTACTCCTCATTCAAGTCTTCAAAAACAGTCTGTGAAGAAGACTATCCAAATCTTGTTTTCAAACATGGAATCAGGAGAGGGATGCCCATGTTTTTAAAGGTACAGATGGAGAGTCTGTATAGAAATGTGAAAACGAGAATTCACTAAGCACATCTGAGAACTGCTAGCATTCATATATACTACTTTACTAAGTGGGATGTGGAACAAAAAGTCTCTCAAATGATTGCTCTCTTGTCTGCTTTCCTTAGGTACTACAAAAGAGAAAAGAATGTGATTGTCATTTTTGTTTCAGGCCATTTATTTATGTCTAGACTTAGGTACTGGTCATCTGAGATCCTTCTTTACCCTTGCCATCAGTATGCCTCCAACTGTAGAAGGAGTTCCATTTTTTTAGAAGGTCTTATTTTTCAGTAATTTAAATCTTTGATAATAAAGTGCACTGTTGAACAAGACAGGGGCCTCCATAATGATTCTTCCCATTGTATTTCTGCAGTGCAAAGCTGCTGATTTATATGCATCACGGGATATAAGAGAGTGTAATGGAGGACAGAGAGGTTAGGATCAGAAGGGAATATAGTGATCATTATGTGAGTTACTGGATAATTTCACAAAATTTACAATTCTAGTGCTGATACTACATTTCTGCTGGTATGATTCAATAACCGAACTCTGGGGAGAGAGGACAGCTACAGAGGCAGGACTGATGTGGCCTTAAAAGAAAACCCTACAGACAAATACTTTCAAAAAAATCACCCTCATGTCATCATGAACTTTAACTTGCCTACAGAGAGCAGACTGTAGGAAACAGTGCAGTGATGCCAGGCCTTCAGGCTCCACGAGCTTTGTGAAGGCTTATGGACTGAGCCTGTTCACATGCTCAGTGCTGCACATCTACCAACCACAGAGGATATTAAAGCTGAAATATAAATAGCCTGGACTGCTGCTCTGCCACTGGGCCAGCAAGAATTTCCCCTAATTACAGGATTTCACAAGTCCACATAAATACAACAGAATAATGAAAGCAGTACTGTGGATTACATCAGGCTCTGAGCAACCTGATCTAGTTGATGATGTCCCTGCTCACTGCAGGGGGGTTGGACTAGATGACCTTTAAAGGTCCCTTCTAACCAATAGCATTCTGTGAATCTGTGATTATTTTTCTCTCTCGCAGTAAGGAAATAACACACTTAGGTGCTAACTTTAAATAGTGATATACAAATGGTACTAAACCCAATGTGAACAAGAAATACTAATTTTCCCTTCCAAGAATGCATATGTACTGAAGTTTAGAGAAATCATGGGCCTAAAGTCAATACCATCTAACACAACCTTTTCATAACAAGAAGAGAAAATAATTTGCAGGAAAAGCAGGTGATTTATACTGCTGCAATGACTTTCAATCACAAAGGGAAAAAAGCATCTTAAATGACCAATGGTACAGCTATTATTAATGACTCACAATACTAAACTGCTGTAGCATTGGAAAGCTCATCAACAATTTGGAAGTGCAAATTGATAGCTGATTTGCAAATAAAATATTGAAGTCATCAAGTAAATTATTCTAAAGAAATGATCTACTCTAATTGTGATGAAGCAGTAGGAAATGGGCAACAGAAAAGCTGAGCCACAAAGAAGTGGTAAATCTTCTCTCCCATTAAGTCTTAGTGAGCTCATCTTTGGGATGAAATCTTGACCCTGCTGAAGGCCTGATTACACAAAAATAACTTAAGTGTGATCAGATACAGAAAATGCTCATTACAAATTCAATGCCCGAGCCAAAAGTCTGTTTATGCTTTGGATCAGACCTTTGCAGTATACTTACAGTTTAAGGCTTCAGTGTTCTAAAAGGCAGAGCAAGTGCAACTTACCATTTGGATGTTCCTTCTCTAGTCTGTTTCCAATAGTGATGTCTCTAAGGTGGTGCACTTTTTCCTTTAAATAAAAAACAAGCATAACACCAGCACCAGAAATCAGTAACAAAAGTTTACAGTAGACATAATGAGTAACTGTAAAGAGCTGGATTCTTTAGTATTTTGAACATCAAACTTCTTTCTCCAGAAAAATAATTTTAAAAGACCAAAAAATGTCTATCATGTGCTGTAAGTAGATCCCAATTTTAGCATTTATACTGAAGAGTGTTGTGGAGTTTTTTCCCATCAGCAAGTCACATTGATTCTAGCATTAGATTATGGAGGGTTGGGGGTTTGTTTTTGGCTTTGGACAGGTGATTTTCCCTTTGAAATTCCAGTGGAGACCAGACAACTGCAGTGACAGCATGAAGTAAATTTGTCATGTTCATATTGGGGTAACAGTGAAGGACTTTTTTGTGGTACAAAATCAAAGAACTGTCACACATGCAATGCAGGGTATAAAACACCACTAGAAAGTAGCTTTTTCTCTGAAGCAGTGAAAACAGGCCAGGTAAACCCTCCTTGAAATACAGGCACTTTCTAGTTAGCCAAGAAAAAGATTTATGACTTAGTGCTGTTTTCTTTGCACAGATCAGACACCGTGTTTCTCCACAAGGACCTCGCCTGACTGATAGAGCAATATCCATTGCACCAGCAATTCTCATCTTTGTGCTTGGCCTCAGACGGATGTGGGAGGGGGCATCCACCACACTCTCTCACTACTGCCCAACAGCTAGTGCTGTGCTGCTGGTGCCCAGCCTGGGAACCGAGCTCCTAAAGCATTCTAAGCCCTTGTGCTTTTACTGGTAAGTGTTCAACTGTGATGACAAAGTGTGGACTATTTCTTCAGTAAATGGAAACACAAAGAACATTTAATCTCTTCTCTGGCAGCATCTGAGAGCTCTCCCACTCTGCAGAGCAGTGAATTAGCTTTGGTTTTCTGCTTTCTACTAAATGCGCTTAAAGGACAACATGAAAATATTTTTGTTAATGCACGACCCCATGTAAAATGAGAGCATAACCTCTTCCTCCAGCTGCCTTGTTGGAAGTAATTAACAAACCTCCTCACTGTGTCTTTCTCCTTAGCTTCTGGTGCTGATGCAGTTCTTTCAGTGACTCAGTGTGTGGGCTTTTGTAAATCCTGTTTTTGTGCACCTCAATTTACTCCGTACATTGAATACAAAGGAGCCGAAGAGCATTGTTACAATTGTAGCACTTCATTTCCCTAAGTAGATTCAGCACTTTCAGATCAGCACAAAGCCTGATGTAAGTCAATATATATTAACAATGTATGCTTGGTATAGTCATGTTTCTGTTAGCTGACACTGTTCAATAGCACATTTGGTTTGTTCAGCTATACGAGGTTTGTGGTTTCATAAAAGATGCATGGACCTAAGCACCACCTAGCAGTTCAGAGCAAGCCTTAAAAGATGATCATATTTAACTCAGGATTTTAACCAAATGCAACAGCACCCGAAGTTAGGGAAAATAAATTCAAGAAGCTTCTCAGTTTTCAAACAACAGTGGAACTTGGGAGCTGACAGACATATAAATCATGACTCTTAGTTTTGACCTCACATGTAAGAGCCAAAATGCAAGGGTTTGGTTTTGGAATTTCTGATCAAGATTCCTGTCAAGAAACACAAATTTCAGACTCCTACCTGTTGAGTGGACTGTAGTCTCTGTTTTTCATTCTGCCATTGTTTAAATCTATCAAGGGCTTCATCCACAGAAATTGCCCCATTTTTCACCTGTTCCTGCAAGCGGATGAGTTCTTCCTGTTCAGCAGGCATGTTGCATCTCACAGTGCTGTAAGTTACTGTGTCAGTGTGGCCTCTCTGTGCTGCTACAACATGTAGGAAGATAAAGGTAGAAAATATTATTAACCCATTACATTCCTTTCTCTGACAATGCAAGCACTCTTTTTCAATAAAGGCAAGTAAGCAGTGATTTTTATACTCTGACTTCAATAAAATCGCACCATCTTTAGGGTGCTTCCCCTCCTCCCTTTCCTTCTTTCTGTTTGGTTTTGTTGTTTGGGTTTTGGTTGGGGTTTGGGGTTTTTTTGTTTTTGTTTTTTTGTGGGTTTTTTTTTCAGTGAGAGAAATGCAACAAATCGATGAGGATTCTACCATGACTCTTTGGCAGCAGAATAGCATCTTAAACAGTGCATTCATTACTATTGCCCCCATCCATGGATTCTCCATTAGTATCAGTTCATGCAAGAATTTCCTTCTAGCTCTCAAGCTACAGTACCAACATTTTAGAGGAAGTTGTTGCTATATTAAAACAAAAAACATCCAGGGTGCCTTTTTTCCCCTTCTGTTTCCAACTTCACACAATGCTTCAGGATCCTAATACCTCGGATCTGGTAAGATTACTCTGAGATCAGACCAGTTTAGGTAAAACTGCATTTTTCCTATCAGTGAAAGGGTGGTGTGTGTGTATGTATTTCCTCAGACTCATAAAACCTACTCTATTACAGAATCATAGAGTGGTTTGGGTTGGAAAGACTTTCAAAGTCCCACATTCCCTGCAGTGAACAGGAACATCTTCAACGAGATCAGGTTGCTCAGAGCCCCATCCAACCCAACCTTGAACGTTTTCAGGGATGGGGCATCAGCCACCTCTCTGGGCAATCTGTGTCAGTGTTTCACCACCCTCATTGTAAAGAATGCCTTCCTTCTATCTAGTCTAGATCTCCCCTCTTTTAGTCTAAAACCATTACGCCTTGTCCTGTCACAACAAGCTCTGCTAAAAAAGTTGTCCCCATCTTTCTTATAGGCCCTCTTTAAGCATGGAAAGACTGCAATAAGGTCTCCCCGGAGCATTCTCTTCTCAAGACTGAAGAAATCCAACTCACTCAACCTTTCCTCGTAGAATAGGTGCTTCAGCCCTCTGACCATTTTTGCAATTCTCCTCTGGACCCAATACAACAGGCCCATGTCTTTCTTATGCTGGAGCCCCCGGAGCTGGAAACAGTACTCTAGGGTGGGATCTCACCAGAGCAGAGTAGAAGGGGAGAATGACATCCCTGGACCTACTGGCCATGCTGATTTTGATGCAGCACAGGAGAGGGTTGAGCCTTCTGGGCTGTGAGTGCACATTACCAACTCATGTCCAGCTGTTCATCCACCAGTACCTCCAAGTCCTTCTCTGTAGTGCTGATCTCAATCACCTCATCTCATAAGGTTCACATGGACCCACTTTTCAAGCTTGTCTAGGTCTCTCAGATCTGTCAACTGCAAACTTGCTGAGGGTGCACTCGATCCCACTGTCATCAATGAAGATATTAAACAACACTGGTCCCAGTATGAACCCCTAAGGGACACCACTTGTCACTAATCTCCATCTGGACATTGCTTAATGCTCACCTGGTTAGCATCCAACCAATTCCTCATCCATTGAATAGTCCACCTATAAAATTGACATCTCTCCGATTTAGAGAGAAGGATGTTGTGGGGGACTGTGTCAAAGACCTTATAGAAGTCCAGATAGACATCTGTAGCCCTTCCCTTGACCACTGATGTAGCCACTCCATCATAGAAGACCATTAGGTTGGTTTGCAGAGGTATGCTACCAATATTCCAACACAGTAAGACCTAGAAGGTTTGGTATTCTTTTCCTAAGTGGTTTAGCATTCATGAGAAGTAATGTCAGCAGCACTAGATACTGCAGTTCCCCGCTGAAGAAATAAATAGGTGATTAAGTGTTGCTCTATATGCATTAATCCTGACTTGTTAACAGAAGAGAGAGGAAAAATCTTAACTCAATCTTCATTCATTTTGTACATAACATTGTTCATTATTTTAGGGTACCATTAGTGCAATTTAAGGCAGCAATATTTTGATGTGCTACAACTCATATAACAACTGGACTGCCACAAGGAATTCATTTTACGTGGATCTTGGGGTATCCAGGACAGAACTGTTGCTCCCCACAATGCTGCCTTTCCACAGCTGGAATTAGTGCTGAGCTGAGCCCTCCTCTCCTTCCCTTTCTTGCTATTAATCACAATGGTGAAAGGAAACAGAAGAGCGTAAAGTAACTCTGACTCTACAAACCTTCCCACAAGACTAACTTTTATTTTTCTGTCTTTTATCTGATCTCCTAATGCTACAATATCGTTAAGGATATAAATCATGTGTGGGAAAACAGATGCTAAATCGTTCAAAATTAAGTCACAGCAAATCTCTACTACTTCTGAAAAACATCAAGACAGTTAAATAGAGAAATTAAATTCTGTACCGGACTTCCTGGCATCGCAATATATCCTGTCATCACTGGACACTCGCGTGGCCTTTTGCTGAAACACTACAACAAAATTAAGAATATAAGGAAGTTGGTGAAAAATGGCAATAAAAAACCATCACACATTCTGAACAAAGGGAGGAGGCACATGAAAGCATGCTGGAAAAGATTTCTTTTTCTAGCCTAGGAGTACTTCTCAACCCACTTGTCAGTCTAATGCTAATTACTTAAAAATTGTTCTGTTGCACAGGATGGCAGGGTTACTGATATTACAGATAACATGACAAGCTTTGAAGAACATAAAATAGACTTATCACATGATCACATTGCTTGTTTAAACAGACCAAACAACAAAACAGCCAGATGTCAGAGTTCCTCGCATGGCACAGACACTTACTGTAGCCTGTTTCTTTATTTTATGGGGAAAGCTAAGGCAGAAAAAAAAAAAATCAATAATACTAGGTGAGAATAATGACAGTGCTTAAGAATGAGTATGTGTATATTTTTTGTCTACTTTATTAAAGTACTAGAAACAGCAAGGCATGATCCCTTATTACATTAGCATAGCCCATCATCCTCGGTCCTGTGAAGCACCTGGAGAACAGCCAGCCTGGATATACCCTGAAGTGCTGCAGTCAGACTTTTGCTGGTGGCAAAGGTAATCCCCAGAAGGTAGGAATCGATTAGTTTCTGACTTGGCTACCGCCATACAGGCTTTCCCTCTTAAGTCTCTGTCCTGATTTTAGCTAAACGAACTGATAATCTAGAATAATTCCTTCCCACTAAGTACTCTTTCAGACATCACTGCAATGCAGCAAATATGTCAGTTCAATGGAGCAAATCTTCGCTTGGGGACCAAGGCCCAGAACAACAGAGCTCTGCTCAAGCAGCAGAGCAGGCACACTCTGTATGGTCCCCCTGAGCCCTGGCTTCTTGCTCCTGCTGACCAAGGAAACCAAGTGGACTTGGGTTTGCTCCCTGTCTGCCTGCTAGGCAGCCTGGTACAATGCATCCACTTCTCTCAGGGAAACTAGTAAAGGAGTGTTGTGACACCTGAACTCTGTGCATGCTACATGTAGAGGTGAGGAAGGAGCAATTCCTAAGGGCATATTTACACTGTAGAATGAAGTCTTTACACTAAGTCCCAAGTAGGCTTGTATGGAAGGTGATGATGAATGAAAACAGCTGGGGACTTGATGTTCCTTAAAATGTTCTCAGGCTAAATGGAGAGCATAAAAGAACTGTAGGGGCAGCTCGATCTGCTGATGTTACATTCCTGGCTTCAACCTAACACTGGTAGATTTTAGCTTTTGTAATATTCTTCTCTGTAATTCTAGAAGAATCCTGCTAAATATGGTTGCAGAGTTTTCTTCTATATTTAAAACAGTATTCTCTTTTTAAAGAAGAAATTAAAGTAACCGGAACACAGAGGTAATGCAGGCAGCATGAATTTTACTGCATAAGGAGAAAGGATAAACTCAACAATGCCCCTGATTGGAAAGCACTTTAATTGATAGGCTTTGAAATTTCTGCTGAGTTTTGCAACGTTGGAGTAATCAGAAATGGAATTACTCCTCTAGTTCAAAGTAAAATTGTTAAAACCGCTTCGCATGCTGCATCTTGCTGAAAAGATTTTAGTTGGCAGCAAGTATTCAGTGTGGGTGAGGTCGATGAAAACAAATTCCTGTTTCTGGAATGCCTGGAAAGATGTATGCACACACCGCCGTACAACTGCCACAGGTTTAGGGAAGACTCTAGCAATTTAGTCTTTCATTTCCACATTTTAATTACTTAGAAATACTCAAATACAGTAGTGGAATGAAAGAAATAGGTAATCTTGCACAGGGATACATTCCATTATTTCTTATGGCAGATAAAATGAACATTCCTTCAGTAAAGTGGTATTAATACAGCAATTTTTTAAATTGTTAGAATGCCGCAGTCCAACAGGGGAAGGAAATGCTTTTATATTTTCAGAGCCTCTCTGCCGTAGATAATTTGATTAAAAAGCTGGAGTATATCTATTGTGCTTTATTATGCTTTTTTTACTTAATGTGCACCCTTCACTGATATCCGTATGATCAGAAATAAGAGTCCTTTTGAATTTTTAATCACATTGTGACTGGCTAAAATACCCATAGATGCTTGTAGGTCAAAATCTACAAATTAAATGTCCTGACCCAATATATGCTACATAATTTTTGTGTACAACATGTCTCCTCTTCTCTTTCAGTTTCTCAGAATTAAAGGAGGCTGAGAGAACTAATAAGTAATTCCTCTTTATTCTCCCTCCTCTCTTCAGTTGCTATAGGACAGAGATGAAGTTCTTTGCATGCCCTAAATACATTTTTATGTCTTAGGAAGACTGCTTTTTAGGAATGTAATGTAACCTCAATATTTCTCTGGAAAAGCAAACTCGGAGAGTAAGAAATTACTGCAATATTTTCTAGTAGGTTATGAAACCAGAAAACAACATTTTAAAAGTGTGACAAAACACGAGATTTTGTGGCAATTATGCAGAACCTCTCAGAAAAACTCTAACAGAAGGCTTGGAAAATGAGTAGGATCCAAGGAACTCTGAGCTGCCTTTTTAATCTCAATCAGACTAGCTACAGATGTTGTTTGAGGCTGTCTGCACAGGTAGGTAAATAATATTATGAGACTCTAAATGTGGTTAATATTTTCATGGTTATCACCACACATAGAAACATTTGAAATCTGTCTCTTGTGTATAATTCTGTACCAAGAGGAATGTTTTATAGTCGCATACTGTGCAAGAAACTGTGAGGAGTATAAAGGGTCTAGAGAGAGAGAATGAAATTTTTTTACAATAGCTGCAGGGTGACAAAAAGAACAGGAATTTCATTTTCAGGAGTAACTGAGGTTCTAACACAAAGCCATAATGCACAGACGCACTATGACATTTCAAGAATTACTTATTGATAGGCCAGTAAGAAGTGATGTAATCAGGAACACAGGCAATCAAAGCGTGGAAAGAGTTACGTTACTGGAAAGGACAACTCATAGTAGGTAAGAGACAATGATCAATCAATATATGGTTTCTAATTTACATTTGACTTTACCCACCTGAACTATGAGATATGATGCCTAATTTGTTATATTAGCAACATTACCTCTAAAAGTCAAAGAACAGCTTGCCACAATGCAGTAGTGATTCAAATAAAGCTAGACCAATGAGCCTAGCTTCTGAAAGAATACGTGCGTTAATCAAAGCTAACACTTACCTACTTACTCAACACTTTCAGCAGAACAAACACAAAGGAGAAAAACACAGAAAAAAACCCCCCAAAATTATTTTGAATTTAATAGACTAATTTGAATTCAGTTTGCTTAGAGTTATTCAAGATGCATTTATTCATCAGCTTCATTGAACTCATCTTCCGAACAATATTATCTATCACCATGACTGTTTTATTTAGGAAACATTCAAAATTAAAATCCAGAGGAAAAAAAAATCTTTATAGAACACAAGCCTAAGTGATAATGCAAATTAATTAATACACTAGGGTTGCACTTATTAACACATCTCAGCTCAGCTGCAAATTGCAGTGAGTTTGTAAAGCTTCCTCCTTGTTCCTAGTGGGGTTCTGCTTCATTCATTTCAGAATTGTCACACAACCCAGGACTCATGGAAGAATGGCGAAGGAGGGGTGAATTGCTAGTTGGGATATGTTGCAGGGAGAGACTCCTACTTTCACCCATTCCATTTTTTTCCCATTATTTAAATATTTTAGCATTTAAACTATGTGCGCGTAGTACCTAGGCAAATAAAACTTGCAAGTTCTTTTTCTGGTAGGGATTAGACTGTAAATTAGATGTAGCACAGCAAGGGATGACAAATACACAGAGAATACTAAGGAGGGAATGTAGTAGAATGATGCTTATTATTCAGGAGGTGAGAACTCTGCAGATGTTTGTTCGCATCTTTTTAGATCTCATTTTCCTTTTGCCTGTTTTGTTTGCTAACACCAAGCATCACTCAGCAATGAGGGCTAGACAGAGGTCATCAATGCAACACTAACCAGTAAGTTTTGTAAGAGATGCTTAAGGACCTCTCCTAAAATTTATGCAAAGTATTTCACATATTTAAGAATAAACCAAAAATTTCGAGTGATTCATAGCATGAAATCAACCAGGGAAATGGGACACTGTGATCAGTATGGCCTTTTTTAATTTTTCTGAGGCAACACAGCTGAGCGCAGAAGAAAAGCGTATCAGCGTGCCTCATGACCCTGGTCTAGTTAGGTCCAAGCATTGTGGAGAAGGAATGGCTGTGCTGTGCCAGGTAACAAAGGCTCAAGTCCCAGAAGGTGTCCTGTCACAGTAGCACAGGTGTCTGAATGCACTTCCACTGTCAGGAGGCAAGGGGAAAAAGTCTGCCCAGTTTTAGCTGCTCTGGTGGGAGAAAACCATTGACCACATCTAAGTTCTGATCTGGTCTAAATGTGCTGCCTGTGATTCAAGACACTCATGAGAACACACAGTAGCCATTTCATCGGAAAAAAGTCTAGGTGATATCAAATGCACCTGAGCAACTATCAAACTGCCCTGCTGTTCTGTTATTTCCAGTGGCCCAATGCATGCTGCCTGAGTTTTTCAGCTGTATCACACTGATCACAACTCATCACGACTTATATAGGCTGTTGTCAGCCTCTACCTTTCACAGCCACATAATTAGTCAGTTGAGAGTGGAAACCCCTCGGTTTTCTCAGATCAAAAGTAAAATGACTTTAAAAAGGAGCACAGTGTAATGACAACGTGAAAACAATCCAAAAATAAACACATGCTCACCAACAATTCTCTTCCCAATTTGCAGTGAGATTCTGAGTCTGTCAGATATGAGTTCAAATCTCTTAGAATCCCAGCAATCTTGGTCAGGGAATGACCTCAGGAGACTGCAGAGATGACTCCTTGACACTGAGGCAAGATAGTAAAAGTAATACTAGAATAGAATACCTTCTGTAAGAAGGGTAAAGAGTGAGTGAGAAGAATAGGTACCGGTGGTTAGTTTAAGATGCCATTCAGAAGGCGGTGTCAATGTACTTGCTGTATGACACACAACAAAGAGCACTGTTGTCTTGCCAGAAATTTAACTCGGTGAATCATGGAAGTTTGAAGGACTCTAGCGATACACTTAAGAATATTTGTTCCAGCATAAAACGTG
>WEIS01037004.1:0-34474 GCA_013389965.1 Todus mexicanus
CTGTGCAATCATTCTGTGAAGGTTTTCAGGACCTAAATGAACATAGCCCTGTGCTTTGGATTGGAGATCTCCAGGCAGCTCTTCCAACCTGAATTTTCCAGTGATCTCACCCTGTGAAGAATGTACCCTATCTGGATGCAAATGCTTTGCAGGCACTTAATTCATGTTACTACGTTCCATATGAATCTTCATTTAGATTCTGTTCTTTTCAGACGCCTTGATGACTGGTTAATGGCTTTTCTTGTGCTCTCTGATAGGTTAAGATGATTGTGCTGTGCTACAGAGCTGTCCTATAAAGCAGAGAGAGCCACGGAAATTATTCTACTGCACCTTCTGTGCAGAATTGCCTCCCTGACTGCCTCCATGTTGTACCTCATCACAACGATCACTCCAGTCGAATCCACTTATTCCTTCAGCTCCCTCTTCCTGTCATTCTAATCCATGTCTAGAACGAACGGGATCTGTGCTTCATCTTTGGACAGTAGCCCTGGGGAAGAGGCAATGCCTCAGTGTTTCTACCTTTCTCCTAAGGAAATTTTTTGCTCCACTTCTTTAACAAGCATCATAGTTATGTACCTGCTCACTTGGAAGCCCTTCCGGCTTGATGTTTTATTCCCTTTTAAGAGGTTTTTGGCTTCTCAGTGATTCAGCCTTTATCTGGTATGTCAGGCTAGCAGAAGTAAATAAAATCCAGTCACTTTTCTTCTCAGACTTTTCAACCTCAAATTGATTAGAAAGAATTTGAGTTAGAAATTAAGGCTGTTGGAAATAGCAGTAAGCCAGGGAATATTTCCCAACAGAAAACTGTAATAAAAAATGGCAAGAAACTCAGCAAGTCTGCAGTATCATTTTCCAAAAGAAAATTTAAGTTGGGAATAAAAGCTTGTCTCATCAAATAAACACAAAAATACAGCTACTTTCTGCAATATTTATTGTTTGTTTTAACTTGCTGGCTGACTCAACACCTCAACTGTGTCTTCAACATGCATCAATAACAATAGGAAAGTATTAATCTGGCTGGAACCAGGGACAGGAGAGCACAAAGATGGTCAATATTTGGTGCCTGAGTTCAGCTCTTGGAACACATTGCTGCAATGAGGCAGCTGCTAGTGCAAGAGTTCTGCAGAAACACTCACGAGCTTTTTCACTGAAAATAAATACGATGGCAAAGGGTGTCAGAAACAAAAACTTCAAAATGTTTGTAGGAAGCTGAGATACACCTAGGGTGGGAGGAGGCAGGAGCAGGAGTGGAGCAGGCTGCCACTCACCTGCCTGGCTCAGTCAGGGTCTCCTGAAAACCCCATTGGAAGGTGTACAGAGAAAGTCTGCTGGGTCAGGCTCCAAGAGTTTTAGAAGAGCGGGCTAAACTCTTTCTCACTTACCAAAATGAAGACATCGAGTGCATACGACTGTTTGCCAGAAATGAAAAGAGCATCTAGCTGAGTTCCCACCACCAAGAAGAAGGACCTACATAAGCTAAAAGTTGCTGCTGCCCCAGGAACATCTGCTGTAGTCTACAGGAAAACACCAAGCCTGGGAGTCACACCACTTCTAGCTGGTTAGATTTCAGGACAACCTCTAGCAGCAGTAAGAGAGGAGGCCTAGCAAGTTTTCAAGCATTCTCTGGTGACATTGTGGGAAGTTTTATGTGACATCTTGTCTATAAGAGAGCTAAGTGGTGTTTGCTTCCATTGCTCCCTTCAAGTACTTCTCATAACCATGCACCTGACACTAGTCATTTTTCCCAGAAATGATAGTTTGTTTTAAAAGATGAATAACTGGTGAATCTTACTTGCGACATAGGAGTTCATGACAGGAGGCTGAGTGGGCAGCTACTACTAATTTTGCCTTCCTTAACAATGTTTCAATACAAACCCAAGCTTTTTACAAGTGTTTTTGCCATATTTTCCTAAAAAGCCATAAACTCAAATGGTTGTTATCATCAACATGTCCTGAAGTGAACCTTGCATACACTGTTCTGGCACTGTCCTGGCACTGTCCTTGTCTTTTCCTCACTGTTACTACACAGGACACTACATCCCCAGTAAGGTGGAACAGGACATGCAACTGAATGAAAAATAAAGCTATGATGTTATTACCTTCTCAGATATTTTGTTTTCCAGTTCTCAACCCCTGTCTCACTTCTCGTTTTCATGAGTACATTCAGTACCATTTTCATGTTTCATGAAGCTGATACACATCTCCCCTTACCTTAGAATGCTGCTACTGGTAATTTTTACCTTCATCATGTTTTCCTGAGACCATCCTGCATAACTTACACTGAATACAAATCCTGGGCAGTTTGTGGAGACTTGAGAAGAAGAGATTTACAGAAAGCACTGATTAACATGTCCAGCGGTAACATTCTGTTTTCCCAGGTATAATGGAAGGTCCTTCAGTTGCATACATTATAAAATCTCCCAGAAAAGAAAATGGGACAGTTTAATGGTGATGTAGTAGCCCCAGAAAGATAGTTAAAGTCAGGACAAGAGTTGTATCGTGGGACAGCTAAGCATCAATCATCCCTCTGTGATCAAACTACAGAAAGTACAGAATAAACACAACCTCAAGTAGAAAAGAAGGGAAGAAAGGCCATAAGAAAAATGAACAACAGTTCACCTAAGACTACTGTCAGTTAAGTGCATCTGGTTAAATAAGCCCTCCTATTTACTTGTTACTAAGGCTACTGTCAGTTAAGTGCATCTGGTTAAATAAGCCCTCCTATTTACTTGTTACTACTCACGTCCATTCGCATAGTATATTTCCTGATAGAAACATAGATGCTAGGAGGAGAGAGTAAAAAAATAACTTGTCCAGGTGTTATTTATTTTTCCCTTGTTTTTAAAGTCTTCAAACATTGATATCGGCCTGCAGGATTCCACGCATACTCAGCAAGTGTGCAGCGTACAACAAATCCTATGATCAAAGCCTCAGATCTTGGCTTTCAGTAAGCATCACACGGATATAGGCGAACACCCCTACAAAGCATCTCTTAAGCCTGGCACAAGAGCAGGCATCTGTAGAATCACAGCCTCATAATCCCGCTTGTCAATACACTGCTTGAACAGCAACGTTCAGCTTTCTGTAGGCCAGAAGCATATGCTAGAAATTAAGTACAAAGTTATCACCATGTGATGCTGATACTTTTTTCTTAATCTTTGCAAATTTTTTTTGGTAATGTTCATAGTCTGACAGTGGGAAGGGAAGTATTCTAAACTCACTTATGATTAAAGAAGCAATTGTTGCATTCCTGAAGGTTGTAAGTACCATTATGAAAGTATCTGATACCAAAGCTGCTTTTTAATTTCTTATTTGTAGGCCCAGAATTTCTTCTCTGATGGGAAGAATTCATATCGTTGCTATACAGACAGGATGGAAATTACTGATGATGTGTTTTCTCTGTCTCATTGCAAAGGTGAGAGCATGCCTAATAAAAGCCTACTAGAGAGTACACAGAAAAGTAATAATAACAAAATTTAGACTGGGAATAGATGGGCTTGTCAAGAAAATACTAATTTTGAAGGATGAGAGAAAATACGATTTTTTTTTAATAACCACTGTTCAGATTAAACATCAAAGAAAAAAAGAATTGAAGGACTGTATTGATGTAAAGTCAGATAACTATGAACTGGACATTTTGACTGAAAATAAAGGGGTTGAATCTTTCAAGGCATGAAGTTTCTAATTCAGTCTTCCAAACACATAGATAATCTACATTTCTTCAAGATACGGTTTGCCAAATTTATTGAAGGGTATATTTGTAAAGCAGAATATGGGTGACCTACAAGATAGAAACATGATAATTCTTTGCCTGTGAAATCTTTACAAATTAAAAGCCTTATTAAAATGAAAACCATGTAACAAGCTAGTCCAAAGTGTCCAACAATGGCAGAGCTTGGAAAAATTTTTGGCAAAAGAAGAATAACCATTTGGCAAAAGAAAAATATCAATCATTTGGACTGATATATTGATATTTTTATTTTGCTGAATGGTTAATATTAGCACAGAGCAGAAGATTCTGCCCCACTGCCTTCTAAATGTCTCACATTTGTTTAATATACATATGTTGATCCCTGTACAGAGTTTTGGTAGAGTTAAAGTCTGTGGATCTTTCACAGTGAAATTATGAATACTTCATCATGAGAAATGGAAGGTTTCTTTTGGGTGGGGAAGAGGGGAGGGAAAATACCAATGTAGAGAGAAAAAATAAATGTGAAAATATAACATTCTCTAAGTCTTCCCTAAAAGTATGGGAAGGAACTTCAGCAGAATACAGCAAGCTGTAGCTTTGTTGGCACACATTTGAGAAGGGGATTCAGATTACTTGTGTTTATACAAGGAACCTGTTATCTGGACCTCTGCTCTTAGACTCTGAAGATGACACATGCCTCCGATCTGTAGAAAACAGGAACTTTGGAAATTAATTCACTAAGCCAAATAATCTTTCTGTTTGACAACGTGAGTACTGGTAGTTAGTATTCTCTGCCTTCATCACCTACCTGCAAAGCTTCCAGCCCTGGGAATCACTTCCATTGTGTTTTGAGGTTTTTGTTTGGGTTTGGATTTGATTTTGTTTTTTAATTATCCCCTGAAGCTCTACCCTTAGAAACTAATAAATATATCCTCTTGGGTAATCATTGATGTACTATTTTTCCAAACGTGTGGGTTTGAGTCCTGAGCAAACTTCAGAAGGATTTGAAAGTTCAAGCTACACTTATGACTGCCTTACAGCTGCAGCTCAGTACAATCCAGGTGATTTTAACAGATCATCCAACATTTTAAACAGGATGTCACGGTTTGGGGTCAGGGCACCCCCCAAATCTGCACCAGAACGCTCTCTCCCCCTCCCCGCCCAAAAACGGAAGAAAGGAAATAAAGGAGAGAGACTTATCGAGTAGGAAAGGAAACTAGAACAGCTTTATTGAAAAATTGAACATAATAAAAACAATAATCATGAAACCGGGAGCTGGATTCAGGGATGTGGCCCAGAACCTGGGGCCCAGACAAGGCCTGAGCCGGGGGCTGAGACCGGGGCCGGAGGCCTCAGGGCAAAGCTGAAGCTGCCAAGGCCAAACCCAGCGAGGACGAGTCCCGAAGCTGAGAGAGCAGCTCAATTTGAGATTAATGGAAAAAGGGCAAAAAGAAGGGCATGTTTCTTTGCTTGTGAACCCAGTTTTCAAGTAAGTAATATCCGTATTTTCTGGCTTTAAGAGTCATTTAGCATCTCTCATAATGAAATGTCACACACCCAAGCACTGTCACAAAGCTTCTCCCTGCTTCTACCCTCTGTATAATTAATTTTCTATCTGAGCTCTGTCAGTAACTCCTGGTTCATTCATGATGGCTTCTGCTGTACTTGTCTGACTCTCTGCACATCAGAATGGACTGCTCTTTCTCTTTGAGGAATTTATCTTTGAAGATCAGTCAGTTCCCCTAGGCTCCTTTGCCCTTCACGCACCAGGGTGCAATGGAGAAATTATCTGTTCAATTTTAACCACAATACTAGGAGAGTAGAAGTTTTTTTCTTTTCAATATAGTTTTAGGAATAAAATTACACACATACAGCATTTTCTGTGTTGCTGCTTGTCAATGCCTTTGACATTTATAGGGATGACCATAATTCTTGTTTTTGTTATTAGTTCCATATTCAGATGTATTGATCCCAGATAGGCCAAGATGACCTTGCCCAACACTCAGATCAGAGACAGCTCTTCCAGTGATTCCAGAAGCTCTGAGTCAATGAACCTGGGTCAGAGAGCTAGGACCGGTTCTTTTAAGAAAAGTTTAAGGAAGCTTTAGGAAGTTAGGGGTTGGTGATGGGTTGCTGTTTGCTCTGTGTTGTGAAGAAAACAAAGATCTTCATATTCTGTAAGAATAGTTTTTATGTAGCAGGGCAGATACTGCTTGGGAACTTTCCACTCATGAAGACCATGAAGGGAAGATATTTTTTTTTTGTGTGTATGAGGTCCTCAATGTTGAGCTTTCATCTGATATTCCATCCCAGTCAGAGCCTTTTGGATAAGAGGGGTGGGGACAGACAACATATATCCTCTTCATTGCTGTTTTATCCAAGTCCTACAATGCTGTTGTCACTAACAGTGTAGTTCTTGTAGAAGAGGAGAGAAAGGAGGAATGGAGAGAAGAACATAGAATTCATTAGTACACGGGTTGCACCATCCACTGTGTAGGATGTATACATGTGGAAAAAAAAAAGGTTAAAATGGTGTCTGATTTTGTTTCAAGAGTTTTCACCCACCGAAGCAGCATTCCAAAACCAGTCATGTTTCTACTTTGATGTATAAATATCCAAGAAGCATGATTTTCATAAGCTTGAACTTATTCTGAAGTGTCATCTAAATTATATTTTGTTTCTCAAAAGAACGTTGCTTTGGAGACAAGTGACCTACATGCTTATTTGCTGACACAGAACAGGTCAGCTTAAACTTACTGCTGCATGTGAAGGGTTTTGCTGGATAAACGCAGTCTCTATGGATACCGAGAAGCCTACAGTAACTCCTCCTTCTTGCGGTCAGTATTGTATTAATAGCCTAGATATAAGACATGGGACTAGAGAAACAAATCTGTGTGCTCAGAAGACTAAGCAGAGTCACTTGAACACAAGAATGGCTTATATCATTTCCGAACATGATGTAGCTAAAATATACTTCATCCTCAAAGTGTGTAGATCACAGAAAGGTGTAAAGTGAAGTGTGTTAGGTAGACTTGGTCTCAAATTCCCTGACATGTTCCTCTTCAGATTGCAATCTTTTGTAATTTCTCTGACTATTTTACATAGCATGACAAAGATTAATTTGAAATTGTTGAGATACAAGACTTAGTACAATTATTTTAGCTCAGAGATGATAGAATTCTCTGCTTCTCACTAATGTAGGCACATGATATTTTGATTGAGCTCAGTTCTGGCTGTCAGTCAACTAAATTGCTAGTTGACTGACAGCTAACTGTCAGTTGGTAATTATGATCAGTTAATTGACAGATCATTGAGAGTTAACTAAGTATTTATCAACATCTTACGAAAGGAAAGGTGCTTGAATGTCTACCTTGGGGTTTTTTAATTCCTATTTTTGTTATTTTATTGTTGTTAGCTGCAAATATTATTAAAATAAATATCATGAAAGATATAAATAAGGGAATAAAATAGGTTTAGAGACTGCTCAAGATTTTTCTGGTGTTGGCTTTTTGTGAGTCAATCTAACACCGAAAATTTCAGACAGATTTATTTTTTTGAGGGGGGATGGGAACATGAGTTTTGCGCTAGTTTTCTGAGTTTATTAGGGGGGTGACAGTGGTTCAGAGAGGTTGTAAAGGATTAAAAAAAGTTTTCTGGGTTTATTAGGGGTGTGACAGTGGTGCAGAGAGGTTGCAAAGGATTGGAAAAAAAAAACATAAGAGAAAAGCATTATTGATGAGGTAGGTCATAAAATCAAGAGCAAACTGTGGTCTCAATGTATAAAAGACATGATTTCAGTACAAAAAGATAAGAGGGAACAGCGAGCAACATTGCTCCTGAAGGGGAAAAAAAAAATCTTTAAAACATGAGGGAAGATTTTAAAAAAAATGAATTCACATTAATACTGGTGTTTTAAAATACCTCTGTGAGACTATCTCTGAGAAACACTGCACTCTGCAGTGGAGAGAGAAGAAACTTTGGGAAAAAAATTCCTGAGGGATGAAGCAGAAAAATAGGTTTTAAAGAACTGCACTGCAGGAGGTGAGATAAATTGAAAGATGCTTAGTTTTGTAACAATCTAGAGGCAATTTATCTGTACATTACTTTTTCAATATTTGAACCTATGTGAAGGTATTTCATATGATAAGCTGCCACCACATCGAAAGATGTGCTTACTGTAAGCGTGCAAGTCAACCTACTAAAACCCATAGATGATAAATATTCATTGAAGTGTCTAGAGGGATAAGAATTTAAATCTCGGCTGAGCACCGGTGGAAAATCATCAGAAAAGAACATTAGTTTTGAAGTTTAAAGGATGCTCTTCACTATTGTGTTTGGATACCTACCATACTGAAGGCATCTTTCCTCCCTGTGAAATTGCACTGTTTTCTCCAAGAATGTGTTCTAATAGCTGTTGCCCAATATTTTGGAGAGGCAAAGCATGATTATTATCTTGAAAAACATGCTTTTGACATGCCAGTCACTATTATATTTCTTGAGCTTCCTGTTCTGCAATCATTCTACCAATGCCACATTTTATGTAAGGTACACAAGTAAATCCAATTTCTCCTCCCACAGAAACCATTGTCAACATTCTAAGCCTCACCACATAGGTATGAAAGGGGTTACAATTTGTGAAGCAGATGGTCAGCATAGAAACGTAGAATCTTTTGGTTGGAATAGGCCTTTAAGATCATTAAGTTCAACCATTAACCCAGCACTGCCACGTCACCACTAAACCATGTCCTTCAGCACCACATCTACATGGTTTTTAAATACCTCCAGGGATGGGGACTCAACCACCTCTCTGAGTAGCCAGTTCCAGTGGTTGACAACTCTGTCAGTGAATAAATTTTCCTAATATCCAACTCATATTCCTTAGCACAACTTCAGAGAGTAAGAAACTGAATCGAATATTCAAAGTGCAGCCTCATCAGTGCCAAGTACAGGGGGACAATTCCTGCCCTAGTCCTGCTGGCCACACTGGTGCTGACACAAGCCAGGATGCTGTTGGCCTTCTTGGCCACCTAAGCACACACTGGCTCATCTTCAGCCGGCTCCTGACCAGCACCCTCAGGTTCCTTTTCACTGAGCAGTTTCCAACCACTCTTCCCCAAGCCACTGGAACACTAGAAGAGAAATAAGGACCCACAGGTCAACTACCAGTATCAGGTAGTAATTTCTGTGTGTAGATATTTCAGCTGATAGAGGCAACAGGACCTTTGATTATAGTAATGAAACAGAGATTATTATAGTTGTCATAAATATAAGCTAACTACATTGACGGGTGTGAGAAAATTGTTAAACCCATTGGAATTACAAGCTGTCTGTTGTTTCAGTGGTTGAAGAATGCTATGATTTATTTATTAAGAATGTGAAGATGAAATTACCCCTTTCATACAATGTCAAAAAATCTGCAAGATGTCATACATTTTCTTTTTTGGTTTTGTTTGTTTGTTTGTTTTGAAGAAGCAGCTATTTCTATAATCAACAGCATCATTAGTGACAGAAAAATGCTAGGGAAAAAAAAGAAGTAAACATACTTGAATTGATACTATTGCAACTAAATTCTGGTAAACAGAATATTTACAAAATAACTGCTCTGTGACCCCAATATTTTGGTTTTCACTATTTGTAAATCTGCCCAAAACCAGAAATGTAATGTGATTCTCCGTCACTGACAGATTCCATGTACTTTGCCTCCTGCTATTTGTACCATTTTTGTGTAATGCAGGAAAACTTTCTTTCACTTGAGTTCTGACTGGAACCAGACCAAAAAAAAGATAATTTGGAAAAAAATTTTGTCAGCGTGGCCAACGCTCTTCAGAAAACTGTCTTTTTTTTTACTTGATGGACTCTACATGAAAGAAATCTCTTTTTTCTAAATGTCAACCCATGATGTTTCAACTTCAGATTTTTCTCTCTTTGGGAACAGACCCCTTTCTGCTTTCCATTTGCAGCTTTGGATTTTCTGTTAAAGCTTCTAAATTCCTCGCTTGGTTGTTGGGGTTTTTTTGAGTTAACATGTCGGTGACTTTTTCCAAGGTTTTCCTATAAAAGTAAAAGAAATTGAACATTTTATTTTATTTTAGAAGTATTCCATGAAAATATCTCATAATATTTCAGGAAAGAATCTTTACCAAAAAAAAATTTAAAGGATATGGTGGAAATGTCTTTTATCATTTTTTTATAACAGATATTTATGGTGAAGCCTGTCACAGAAATGCCATAATTCCACAGAGGACAATGTAACAGAACTCGTTATTTCTAGTCCTGTCAATCTCATTTGGTTTTGTTATTCCCTGTGGTACTACACTCTGACAGAAAAACTTGCTAGGAAAACCACATACAACCAGATTAACATCGGGATAGAAAAAAAGGGAAAGAAGTCTCTTCAGGTCCCACATTTTTTTGCAAAACATAGTATGCCTGCAGAGGTTGACATCTTTAAAAGTGAAGCAGCTTTGGGGCTGGACACAGTCGACATCTCTTCTTTAATTCTTTGACATAATGAGGATGAAGCTGAGACATGAAGGGAGCTCAGGATGTTTGATTCTGGTCTGCCAGCAGCAGACCTTCAGCTAATGTGGATCTCATGCTAACAAGTAAGACCATGCACTCACTAACTCCTACTGAAGCAGCTTGAATGATCGCTATCAATAATCCGTGTTACAAAACCCCCTGAGTTTTGTTGCATTGGTTTTTCTTCATTTCCATGGGCTTTAAGGAATAAGTTTAATGACGTTGAGGAACTGGTGGAAGAAGCTTTCACCAAGCTGTTACAGAAATGCTATCATAATGTAGTAATGCAAAACAAAAGACAGTAATACCTACAATCAGTTTGGTCATGTTAGAAAATTGGTCTTTTGAAGCTGTGATTGCAATGTTTACTTTTATAAAGATAAAAAAACCCCACACCAACAATCTGAGTAGTGAAAGAAAACTTTTAATCTGATTTTTTTGAGCTTTTTTTGAGCTTTTGTTGAGCTCCTAACAGCGTCTTTCAATAATATCTAAATCTCAACTTTCTCTCCAAACAGACATAAACATTTCTTTCCTTTTCTGCCAGCTTTCACCTGATGAAGATAACATTTTTGAGCAAACCGCAGCTTTGGATATGTTCTTGAGGGATGGCCTGAATGCAGTGCATTTTGTTTTAAAGGTACCAATCTAAAAATAATGTTTGGGGATCAGTTTTGAAATGTACCATCCAGTTTGTCTCTGTTTCTAGCAATTTCCTCTTGCAAGGCTGATTTTGAGGAATGCACCTTGTTCCTAAAGGCTACCTCAGTCAGAAAGCTCTGCCTTTTCTGATCATGAACTAGACTTTGTAATTGAATTGCCCCTGAGATTTCTTTCAATCAAACAAGAAAGCAAGCAGCAAAGCCAATCATGTTGACATTTTAGACTGTGCTCGAAGGAGGAGGCCATTGTTTCTGTTGATTTCTCAGGAGGAACATGACCCATCATCCTCCCCCTACAGCAACAAGCTCCTGAAATAGCTGACAGATTTCTTTCCACTTGTCATATGTAATTTTTATGCTCAATTAGGCCCAGAGCTGTCAAGGGAAAGGGCACACTCAGGCTCATATAGAAAGAAAAAAACCACACCCCAACACTAAGTTATTCTTACACAATGTATAATACTTGTCAGAAAAACATGGAAGCTCTTCCATGCAGCTAAAATTTACCACTGTTTTAAGTCCTGCAATTATTGCTGTTTTAACAGGGCCTTGCAGGAGTTTTTTTCTCTACAGCCTCTTTTCACTCTTATTCTAAAAGTAAAGTCCAGTTACAACAATAATTATCATCTTTCTGACGAGACAGAGGGAGGGAGAAGAGGAACGTGGTTTTGTCTGACTGATGACTACACTCTCCATTTTGGTGGTTTTCAGCTGCTTAAATAATATTTCCCTTAGACACTCTAAAGGCATAAAATCGTATTTGGTAATACACTCATCTATCAGATGGTAAGTGTTTGTTTTAAGCACGTGCTAGTGAATTTTTTTTGCGTCAAAAGAATGGTAGCCAGCAGATCAAGAGAGGTGATTCTGTTACTCTACTCTGCACTGGTAACACCTCACCTGGAGTACTGTGTCCAGTTCTGGAGCCCTCAACACAAGAAGGACATGGACCTGATTGAGAGGGTCCAGAGGAGGGCCACAAAAATGATCAAAGGGCTGGAGGACCTATCCTACTCGGGCAGACTGAGGGAGCTGTGGTTGTTCAGCCTGGAGGAGAAGTAGCAATGGGAGCAGTTTACAGTAGCCTTCAAGTACCTGAAGGGGGCCTACAGGAAAGCTGGGCAGGGACTGTTCACAAGGCATGCAGCAATAGGATGAGAGGCAATGGTTTTAAACTAGATAAGAGCAGATTTAGATCGGATGTTAGGAAGAAGTGCTTTACCATGAGGGTAGTGGAACACTGGAACAGGTTGCCCAGGGCCATGGTGAAGGCCACATCCCTGGAGACATTCAAGGTCAGGCTTGACAAGGTTCTGAGCAACCTGCTCTAGTGGGAGGTGTCCCTGCTCAGCGCAGGGGGGTTGAATTAGATGGCATTGAGAGGTCCCTTCCAACTCAAACCATACTATGATTCTATGAAATCCCTCCTACTTCCCATCCTTGTATGGTTATGTCACATACAGCTTCCACGAATTAGTGGAAAGTTGCAAAAGGCAACTCACATTTCAGGAGGGTTCATTTGTAAAGATTCCATACCATAACACACTGAAAAGTGTTCTGTCTTCTGGCTATGATTGCATGAAGTCTGTATTAGATAAACAGATTCACAGAAATCTGCAAAATTAGAAACAACTAAGGAATTAATAGTAATTATTTATCTGCTTTCAATGGCATTATTTTTGCTTATCACTGAGCCTTTGCACTCAAGTTTGTAACAGCATTAACCATAAAAATGTCACTTTTTGCAAGGTTTATTTTAAGTGGTATTATCAGAGAAAATCTACTTGAAGCTGGTAGGGAAGGATAGAGCAGAAAGATCTTTGGAGGTTCAAAGCAGAAACACTTCTGTAACGCATCTTTTCCTAATTAAACTTGATTTTACATTTCCAGTTAATCAAGTGATATTCTTGGACATATTCATACCTCCATCAAGGGAAAAATGAAGCCAAATTACATTTAGAATGGAGTGATTTTTTTTCACTGCTACCATCAATGAAAGGAATGTCTGTAGAGGTTAAATTAGTTGAAGTGATCTCAGTGACGCTATTGAGGCAAATTTCTGATACAACAGCAAAAGAGCATCTCATTAAAAAGACTTAGTCTTGTTGAAGACTGCTCATTAAAAACTTTCTTGACTGTAAACAAGGGTGGAAGCAGAAATAAAGCATAAACAAATGCATCTTGAACTACTTAAATTCAGAATACTTTTTCTGTACTCAAAACTGGTTTTCGTGTTCTTGACAAGACTCTGGTCCATTCTCTGGGCACAATGTATGCACATACAGCTCCAGTTCTTGCCACTCAAACCCATTTAGATCCCAGCTGTACATGTCCCTGGCTATCTGTGTACCACGAGAGGATGTGTGATTTTTCAGGCTTCAAATGAACTGGTCAAAATTGTTTTATAGATGTTAATTAACGCAAAAGAGCTACTGATAAAGCAGCACATTCTAAGCTCTGGAGAGCTACCATTGTACCATACTGTTATAATTCTAATGCAATTATAATATAAATTATATTATATAAATTACGTTAAAAAAAATAGTAAATTAATATATATAGTATATATGTATGTATTGAAATAAATAGATACTGCTTAAAGTATGTAATATGATACTAATTCAGTATAATTTGGGGGCACAGTCCTCTCTTACCCTCTTAGCAGCTCCCCCAGTGGAAAAACAAATCTAGATTTCTGCCTGATCAGAGTCTGAATGAGCTCCCTCGAGGGAGAAAGGTGACCACCAGAAGGGCAAAGTGTGGCTGGAAGGCGAGGAGGAGGAAGGCTGTCCCCACTCTTGCAGGGCCAGCCAACAGCTAGACTGGCTCCATGCAAACCACAACTTCACACGAGGGCAACGGAGCCTTCTCTGAAAGTTATTAATGACTATGAAATTATATTGTAACAGTGTGAAATAAATAGGTCATGTACATACTTACATGTATGCAGTCATGGAATTAAATATCATGTATATGATCATAAAAAAAGGTATCACACAAATGTCATGATCTTTAATTTGCTTTTTGCTGTTGCTATAAGTTTTCTCCTGCTCTGGAAAGTGTTTTCACCTCTAAGGAGTTATAGCTATGAAAACAGTTGGCAAAATGTTGTTAACTTCAGAGAGTGCAGTTACTTAGAAGAGATTAATTAAAGGAAAAATAACAACTTACTAAAGGAATTATTCATTANGTTAATTAAAGGAAAAATAGCAACTTACTAAAGGAATTATTCATTATGATAATTCCAGAGATAAAATTCCCAGGGTCAATTGTTGAAATTAATTAATTCAGAGTAAAAAAAAAAAAAGTAGCAGATCTCCAACGGGTATATTTTATTTCCCTCAAAATAAAGATTTATTTTACTTTTATAGGCAACATTATAGACATCATATTATTTGATGTAACAACATTTTGCTATATCTGTGAGAGTCCAGGCAGGTCTCAAGATTACTTAAATTCCAGGTTTTACTCTGAAATCTCTATCCCAGAAAAGGATCATAAATACAATCCGATAAACTACTCCTACCTTCTTTAGGCAACATCTGAGCTGTGTTCATGCCCAACAAGCTTCCCTTTAATAAGTTGGACAATCACATTCTGTGATCTTAGAGAATGCACCGTGGACCAGACGGTGCTGGTGGACAACAAGCTGACCATGACCCTGCATGGTGTATCAATGCACCTTTATGGCGGTGAATGTCAATGGCATCATGGGCTGAAATAAGAACAGCATTGCCAGAAGGCTGAGGGAGGTGGTCCTTCCACTCTTCATAGTACTGAAAAGACACAGCTGGAGTGCTGGCTCCACTTCTGGGCTCCCAAGAACAAGAGAGACACAAGAAGAGTCCAGTTCACTAGAGAGAGCCCAGAGAATGGTCAAAAAGATGAGTAAGATAAGAGCTTGGAGCATCCCTTACGTGAGGATAAGCTGAGAGAGCTGGGGCTGCTCAGTCTGCAGAAGAGAAGTCTCAGAGGGGTCTTGTCAATGTGTATAAATACCGATGGGAGGAGCAGAGTGGTGTGGAGCAAAGAAGATAAGGAAAAAGCTGTGCTTCCCTCAATACATTATATTGCTGGCAGCTCTAGAATCAATAAAACTCGACTGTTTTACGAACACTTGCACTTTTCAAGGTAATGGGATAAGCGCTATTAAACTTCTGAGATTTAGGCATCAATCACAGCACAGAACTAGATATACCTCTCCTGTGAAGATACTACTATCTGATCTGAAGTCAAAACACACAGGATCTCAGAAAGTAATTTTGCAAAGCTGCTAGGGAGCCAGTTCTGCCTCCTTTATGAATAGCTGATCTCCAGCTCAACTATCAGTGTAATTTAAACTTGCTAGATTTGAACACAGTGGAGAATGAGTCAATCCCTTGTGTAAGCAAGTCTTTGTACCCAGGACAAGAATATTAACATCAGAGCTTATCTTATAGCTGTAAACTCTGCAGAACAATTCTGTTCTGCATGGAAATGTCAAAAAGAGTAAAAATCTCTTTAGGGACAAGACAACTATAGAAGATAAAGAGAAGAAAGGCAGGAAATGAAAAATGAAAACACAGGAAAGAACAGCAGAAAAAATACAATTTAAAAAAAAAAAACCCCACAAAGGAAAAAAATAGGCCCACATGGGAGATTTAGAATACAGAGTTATGAAGAAAAAATTGATTACAGAAAATACCACTAGCATATCAAAGTCATGAGGCAGATGGGAACAAAAGAAGTGATGAAACAATATCATGAAATAAAAAGGCACTTCATTAGAAAGAGAATTTGAAGAAGAAACAGAAGAGGTGTGGAAGATTTCATCCAAAGGAGTAAAGCAGGCAGTAGTTTGGAATTTTCACATCTGCAGTGGGGATCCTCTGTTTGAAGCCCTACTGTAGGATACAGGTAAGGAGAACACTGCTCACTAGAAGGTGCCCAAAATAAAAAGTGTTCCCTTACTTAGAAGCTGAAAATATCGGCGCACAATTTTCAAAGTTCTTGAGATACGCAAGCTCCCGTTAGTGACATTTGTAGATGTTGAATTCCAGTGAAATTACTGAAATCCCACTGAACTAGAAAACCTTTGTTTAAGCAGCTTAATCAGACTCTGCCACATAGATTTTATTCTTACACACAAGTCGTATCCAGACAGTAGTACAGACATCTAGTTCAAACTGATTTAGAGAAAGAAAGAAAAAAAAAAAATGAAAAAGGAAGGAAAGGGCTGTTCTAGTGCACCAGCTGTGCCAGGACAAGGAAAGAAGCCAGGCAAGAAAGAATAGGAGACAACTTTGGTTGACATCACAATGGGTTATACATAATTGCACAGGTAATTAATATACTGTGATGTAACCATAACATTTCTGAAGAGGGCTGAAAAGTTCTTTCACTGTTGATGGGGGGAGCAGAGTGTGAAAGTTCAATTTCCATCTCAATTTCTGCTGTCTCATTCAACTGCTTCCTCTGCATGAGTTGAGCACTCACCAGCTCACTAAACAGGCAGAGGGGGGTTGAGTAATTCATTTGAGTTTTCTGAACTCAGGGCACTCCTGAGGCCCCCCAGGTGAGACATCGGGATTGCTGGGAGCTGGACCATCTCTTCCAGTGGCTAGTAGATGGATTTGTCATCTTCTAGAAGTATATCTCATCTTTGTCCCACCTTTCAGACATTTCTTCTTGCCATCCAAACGCACAACATTCATGCCAAGTATTTGCGAAGAATATATTGCATCCATAATTAGATAATATATAACTTTCACTGCAAGCTAAAACTTCAAGGCTGATGCTTTCACAGAATGCCAGATTTCTGGAGCAGCATTTTAAGAAAGAACAAGTTACAGGCTCCCTCAAAAACAGACTGAAAATAGCGAGCCTGTATAGGACCTAAGTTCCCTTGAGGATGATATATTCAGTTGTCAAGATGTAGGGTGACCTATTAGGAAATTATGGCAATGAACATGTTTCCAAAGGTGTCTGCTGTTGTGGTGGTGAGCTGGTAGCAAGTGTCTCTGCTTCCTGAGGACCCATAGCCTCCAGGGTAGATGTCTATAACTTTTCAGTCCCATTCATTCTCTTATTCTACCATTATTATGGTAGAAATCTTTTTAGTGGAGCCTCTTCTGACAGGACAAGGTGTGATGATTTAAAACTAAAAGAGGGAAGATTTAGACTAGATAGAAGGAAGAATTTTTTTTACAATGAGGGTGGTGAAACATAGGAACAGGTTGCCCAGAAAGGTGGCACATGTCCCATCCCCAGAAATATTCCAGGTCAGGTTGGACAGAGCTCTGAGTAACCTGCTCTAGCTGAAGCTATCCCTGTTCAGTGCAGGGGTGGTGGACTAGATGACCTTTGAACGTCCCTTCCAACCAAAATGTTCTCTGATTACAGGTACAAGACAACTCAAATGTCTTAAAGTCATCTAGGTCCTATGCTATAGGGTAAAAAACTCTTCAGTCCTGGAGAAGAGTTTACTTCAAAACAATTTCCCTGACAAACATTCTTGTTTTGGAACAGCGTGTTACAACGATGTTCTATTTCCCTGAAAACATTCTAACAAGTTTTTGCATGCTGCTCTAATTGCAGCTAAAAGACTCAACCACCTGTTACGCTTTTCTACATGTTTGGAATACTTATGTGAGGAATTAATTCAGCTGTTTCTCCCTTAGGGATTTGGAATCCAGCAGAAGTCCTACATCATCTTTGAAACATCACCACACAAGGCAGTGGTGCTCACATATACAGCCTCCTAGGCTGCCATGGTTTGCAGCCCTGGTGCACCATCTGGCTCTTTCTGCATAAATTCTTTAAGCTGGGGAAGAGGGATTCCAAGAGCCATGCAAACCAAGGTGCCAGAGGAGCTAACCTAAAACAGCTAGCCAGAATAAAATGCTGCTCTTTTTAACCTAAATGTTCTAGTAACCAGGCAAACAGCAACAACGATGATGAGTATATCATTGCTGGTGTCAAAGGTGGTACACAACAAATTGCACAGGTCAATTTATGTGAGTTAAACCAGTTATTTTCAGACTGCGAGCAGCATTACCAGATGAATGGTAACATCCAGTTGCCATTAGTCATGTTTTCCAAGTTTTCTATACAACTGCGACAACACAATACTTAGTCTTTTGTGGGATTTTTTTGGTCTTATTTTTTTTCCTTTTGTCTTTTTTTGGGGTTGGGGGGTGGGGGTTTTTGTTGTTTGGGTTTTTCTTCCTTATCGTTATCATTTTATTATTATTTTCCCTTTTTCTTAATGACAGGTGATAATTAGAAACAAGGGCTAGGAGAGCAGCCAGTCTGCAACACCACTATGTCTCTGACAAGCAGAGAATAGAGAGTTTAAAAGTAGGAGTGCAGACAGGAATAAATTCTTCCCCAGGGATATTTCCATGCATACTACCAAATCTTCTCCAGTGTATGTACACAGGCCATAAAACCTCAACCACCTCTGTAGAGAAGCGAGTCTTATTTTTAGCAGGCCAATTTACACAGGCTGGACAAGGTGGAAGATAGATAGCCACCATCATGAAGAGTATGATTTAAACTAAACTTCCTCACCTTTGGAGAATTTTCCCTGTTAGACTGTAGACAACTGATAAAGAAGGATTTATTCTTGAGTATTGGAAGGCAGGGAGAGAATGTGGAAATATATAGAGCCCTGTTTCTTTGGGTATATTAGAGATAAATAGCTGATAAAATAATCTTTATTCATATATGGCACTACAGGGAAAGCTATAGCCAAAACTATGAGCATCTGTGCCACTTCTGCAAACACCTGCACGTACAGTTGAGAAGACATCGCATTATTTAGGTCTTATTTGTCATATTACCAAATGCTTCAGGTCCTTTTCTCCCTCTATCTTTCCCATTGCCTTTACTAAATCAAGAAGCTTAATTACTCCTTCTGTTACATCTGATAGATCATGTTATTTCCATTCATTTTACAAATGTGATTCTTTCCAGCTGAAAAAATTATGCTATTAACTATTTTTAGCACAAGCTGTTTTGTTCAGTTTCTTCTTTTTTTTTTTTTTTCCCCCTCTTATATAGTAATTGTAGCAAACTCTGATTGCAACCATTCTCATTAGGCTATTCCAAGTAGGCAATTCAGAAATTACAGCATGCAGGGAAACCCACTACCTAATTTATCTGTGTTAGGGGGCCACACCATTCATATGGGCACAATTTGACCTTCTGGCAAAGCTGAAACAGGTGTTTCTCAAAACAAACCAACTCTTTCTGGGTACAAAAAGTCAGCAACCATTGCAAATCCAGCCATCTGGCACGGTGGTGTTTCGATTGCTTCCTTAGCAGTTTGCTTGTAGCAAATGTATTAAATCTAAAAAAAGACATGATCCAAAATAGGATTTTGCAGAAGGGACATTATAATGAAGGTGACTTTCAAAGACTGTTTCAGCAGCGGGGTGTTTATATTTGGGTGTGTTCATACATACGTAAGAATTTTAAATCAGTAAAACCAAGGGGGTTTTTATCGATGCAAAAATCTCCTTATCATAAAGCCTCAAGCACTCAATGCCAAGCAAATCTCCTTAGCAATAATGACATCATAATTTGAACTCATTGGACAACTGCACACAATAATTTCCTTAGCTTTTTAATTAAGCGTTAACACCGGAAGATGGGTAATACGTTTGCTTGTTAGTATACCGAATTAGCATTATTTTCAGTACAATTTCTTAAACCTTGCAGGGTATCATAAGTTGACACGGAGGGAGATGGATGTGACATTTCCCAGCAGTGTGTGAAGATAAACCGGGGTGCAATCTCAGCACCACACCTTGAATCACTAGTTAGTGATTTTTCTACTGGCCTTTACTAGTTCTTTCCTCCCTCTAGAGTCTTCAGTCTTGCACTTGGCTCTTTTCATGACTTTTTAATCAAGTGAACATTAAACATTTAGAGAAATTATTTCTTCCACAGAGACTGAAAATGTAGACCTGCGTGTGCTCAATAAAACTATAAGTGATTCCTGACCCAAACACAGCTCCTTAAGGCAGGAGCTGTACCAGCTTCACCAAAGGTTAGGACTGAACAGGAGTCACTGTCCCCAAAGAATGACCGTGGCGCAGGGCTATACTAACTCAGAACATCTTGGAATATTTGTTGAGGGAATTTTTACACTGTTCTGCTATTAAATTCCAAGGTTTTCCACTTTCAGAAGAAATAATCTGTCTTCCTCTGGAGATGAATTACATTTTAGAGTCAGAATGAGTTGTCCTGCCTGGAAGGGTTTTGCAGAGGGACATTATAATGAAGGTGATTTTAAAGACTGTTTCAGCAGTGGGGTATATATTTGGGTGTGTTCATACACACATAAGAATATGTAAGAATTTTAAATCAGGAAGGTAGGACAATACAAGTGTAATAATCATACTTTAAAGAAAAATGTAACTATTTAATGACAGTTAATAGTTTGTATTTAATACCAATCTGTCTTCTCTGGAAAAATCTCTCTTGATAATGTAAAAGTCAGAACAGTTATTATCCACAGTGTTATCTCGTATAATATCCGAAGCTGGTGACTGTATATAATCAATGAACTTTATTTTTCTTTTTGCTGAAGGACAGGAGGTCTCTGTTGACAGCACTTACATTAAATACTGCACAGTTAAAAAGTAAAGCATGAGGCATGGTTCTCAAATAATACTTTCCTACTGCTGATGTGTGTGCAGATTTTTCCAAGCAGCACAACGATAGATGACTATGACTTGTCACTGTTTTGATTGTCTCAGCAGGACTTCTGAGTGAGATGGAAACACAGCACTGTATCTTCCAAAAGAAAATAGATAATTTATCAAAGGCAGTGTAAATCCAGCATGCTGGGCTTTCCTTATTCTCTCCCTCACAACGGCATTTTTAATAACCCTCTTATTCTAGGCGGTTTTACATATGGCTCTCAGTTTGTTTTGTTTCACTGTAAGCTCTCAGGTTCACACCTGTGCTCCGCAGGATCCCAAGCACACTCTTCACACTTAAATAGCACCATGCCAGTTGCCTGTCCTGTAATAGGAGGTAATTGGTATGTCCTATTGCACTATGATTATTCTGTTCCACAAACTTTCATTTGTACATGTTAAAGGCAAGCTCGAACTGAAAACCTAGATCTGGGTTCGTGTATTTCTGTTAGTCCAATGAATTTCTACACAACTGAATCTCTAGAACAAATGTGAAAATCCTAAGCATTTTGAAAATTTAATTTATATCTGGATATCAGAGTCCCATTTCAAAATGTGTACTTCCCACGTTTAGATTCAATGAGTCTCTGTTGCTGATATACTGATTGAGAGATACCTACTTTTTCTAACTATTGGTAAGACACTTGCAATACTATTTGAAAATTGTCTAGTTAGTAATTCTTTCAATAACATCAGCTTGTATAGTTGCAGAGAAAAAGAGAATGGCAGTAACGTACAAAGGAGATGATGTATGTCGAAAATTAAGGCTTACTTTAATATTTATTAAACTTGTGGATTAATTAAACAGAAAGAGGAGTCAAGAAGGACTGTAACACCAACACCACAGAGTGTGAAAATAGTCAGGGGGAGTAAGTGCAGGATGCTTTGCATTAACGCTAGTACAACCTTTCCCAAGACATCTCCTGTAGCAATTAAATTTCTCACTAATTAACAATGTAAAACAACCCCTGGCTCCTCTTTGGAAGTAAGGGGTTGTGCACACAAAAGTGCAGCAACCTAATAGCTCATAGCAGAAGGCAGAAGCCAGAATGAACACTGACAGCGTAGATAAAAGGACAAAATTCCAACAGGAAAGTCTGTCTGGTATCAAAAGACATTTTTTCACGGTTTCTAACTTCTGTTGCGTGATAAATACCACCTAGCCACTCATCCAAAGCTTCCCCCACCCCTTCCACACTCCCTGCTGTGAGATGGGAAAGAACATCAGGAAGAAAAAGGAGAGACTCTGGGAGTTGAGATAAGGACAGTTTAATAGAACAACACAAAGAGAGAAAAAACAGAAAACAATAGTAATGCTGATGATATAATACATGAAAAAGGTAATAGGAGCCATGAGACTTACCTACAACCAAAGTGCAGATCTGTCCCTGCAAGAGCTGAGACTCAAGCCCCACACTGGAGCTGGTTGCAAACAGGAGCCCCAGGCCAGCTCTCCCCTTATACAGGTGGCGTGATTCATACGGTATTGAACATCCCATGGGCTGGTTGGGTTGTTTGCCACAACTGGGGCCCTTCCCAGCTGCAGCCCCTTCCCCACTGATCAGGCCAGCAGCTGCTTGTGGGAATTAGCCCCAGCCCAGTTGAATCCAGGACAATTCCTGCTCAAGATTCAGAAAATCTCAAGAAATAAAATAATAGAATCATAGAATTGTTTTCTTTGGAAAAGAACTTTAAGGTTATTGAGTCCAACAATTAACCTAACACTATCAAGCCTAGCACTAAATCATGTCTTTCAGCACCATATCTACATGTCTTTTAAATACCTCCAGGGGTGGGCACTCCACCACTTTTCTGGGCATCCTGTTCCAGGCCTTGACAATTCTTTCAGTGAAGAAGTTTCTCCTTATGTTGAACCTAAACCTCCCCTGGCACAACTTGAGGCCGTTTCCTCTTGTCTTATAACTTGTTACTTGGTTAAACAGACCTACCTCCAGCTCTCTACAACCACCTTTCAGGCAGTTTTAGAGATGATTTAGATGACTTTCACTCAGACTTTGACATTTGAAAGCATTCAAATTCTCATCTGCCATTTTTACATTAAAGTAATGTAGGAGAGGCACAGACTAAGAGCAGTGAAAGATCTCCACATCCCATTAGCAATGCTTGAAAGTTCTCCTGACAGGCTACAGCATAGCTAGTTCTCGTATCCTTCTATCAAACACCACAGTACTGGCAGGTGTCCTGGATTTGCTTCAGGTTAATTATCACAAACAGCTGCTGGCCCAAGCAATTGGGAGGATCTACAACTGGAAGGGGCCACAGCTGGGATAAACAACTGAACCAGCCAGTGGGATAATCAATACCACATGGAGTCATGCCTCTATATAAGGGGAGGTCTGGCTGAGGCTAAAGGCAACTGGTTTCAACTTGTTTCAGTGTGTGGCTTCAATGCAGCTGGAGGAGAGAAAGTGGCGTCTCTGGCACAGGTAAAGCCTCCTAGTGTCTATCACTTTCAGCTAGAACTTCCTGGTATTGATCACTTGCTCATCTATCATTTAATTAGTGTTATTGTTTTCTTCAGTTTTGGGGTTGTTTTATTAAACTGTCCTTTTCTCAACCTACAGGGTCTCACCTCTTTCTTCCGTCTGATTTTCCTTCCCATCACATAGGAGTGGTGGAAGCAGTGGGCAAGCTGCTGCATGGTGTTTAGCTGCTAACAGAGATTAAACCATAAGAGCAGACGTTCTACTTGGCATCATCAGGGAGGTGCTGGTTTTCCTATTGTTAACTAGTTTACTTAGTTCCAGCTTGAGGCTGAATTTTTAATTTTTGAAGGAAGAAGACTGCTGTACTTCTTCATTTCTGAAGTGCGATTTAACTGTTTTAATGTCAAGGTACAAATTGTGTTCTTGTAGCTGCAGTCAATAACTGAGTTCAAATTCTCATTACTTCATGCGGGGAATTTACAAAGATCAAAGCCAGCTGTTATTGCTAAGTGAGCTATTGTAATGCAATGCAAACATTTGTGTTGAGAAGGTTAAGCATCAATAATTTTTTAGTCGTACATGAATAACAGCATTGAGATTTGAGAGTTCCTTCACTCTGGCTCTCTGTACTACAGCTGGAGAAGGAGACATTAGACCCTGGAGTGGAGCTGGTTTACTAATGCTCTCAATTCACTTCTGAATGAATGAGACTGCAAAGCAGGGAGCTCATTGGAAATCTATATTGTGCTCAGAGGTCCTACATGTTCTACGCTCACCTTGCTGACTGCTAGCCTGGCTAGTGCCCAGGGTCATCTCGTGCAGATTTGGCTCAGAAAGTATTGAGCTAGGTCATCAGCTTGTTACCTGAGCTATAAGAGTCTTAGCTCTATTTATGTGAAATCCTTCCAAAAGAGATCTAAAGCTTCTTGGAACTGCCTAAGGATAAGTTATGCGGAGCAGAGATAGCTCAGTATGAAAACAACCTCAAGACACAAGCATACTCAGAATGTAGAAGTGTGCCCTTATATTTTTTAATGCATTTTTGATCCTACTTTTACCTTCTCACTAAGCATGCACACAGCTGTCTTTCCAGCAACTGACTTAGTCCTTCTGCTTTGCACAAACCCTTATTCATCTCTGTAGGATGCTAGTCTTTTGACCTTCTAGTTTTGGTTCAAAACCCCAGCTTATTAAAGCGCACATGTTTTTTACACCATAAGATCTAGCAGTAGGATGCATTTGTTTCTTTTTCTCTTTCACCAACTCGGCCACTTTTTCTGAATTCAGAAGTCTGATAATGCTTAATCAACCAGACAATATTGAGCTTTCCCATCTGGAGGCCATTCTGTAGCACAGCAACTACTGCAATAGCCCATAATGGTACTGGAATTAGTCTAGAAGAAAATTTTTTTTCAGACTGTTCCTTTTCTGTAAGTTACGTGACTGAAAACTACTCGCAAAGAGAATCAATAAAATCATTAGCTCTATCCGGCATGCAGGTGACAAACAGTGGGCTAACCCCTCACACCTTCTGCCTTTTTCGCTTTGGCGATATTCCCAGATTGCTTAGACAGTTTTGCAACAGAAGGATAAACGTTGAGAGCCTTACCCTGTTGCTTTCAGGTGAATGCTAGCTGAGCTCCATTGATAAAGAACAGACCACAGGATAGCATCTGATCTTGTGTAGTCTCCAGTTTAGTGTGTTTCAGCTGTAGTATTGCCAGTTTTGCTCTCCAGACAAAGTTATTTGAGCTGATGTTCTGAAAAACTTGTCCAGCCTGAGTCTTCTTTCCATATAGCCCAGGCTTTGCAGTATCTTTTCATCTTCACTTTATTCCTG
Organism: Todus mexicanus; assembly: GCA_013389965.1. Classification (NCBI taxonomy): domain Eukaryota; kingdom Metazoa; phylum Chordata; class Aves; order Coraciiformes; family Todidae; genus Todus; species Todus mexicanus. The sequence goes on from WEIS01037004.1 coordinate 24,852, forward strand.
AAGCTGAGTTTGGTTCATGACTGAATGCAAACTGGTTATAGGACTAGAAGATTCCTAACATCTAGTCCAGTTCCCTGGTATTATGCGTGATAACATATAAAATTGCTTTCATAAATTGCTACCTGAGAGTGGAACAAATGGCAGTTGTCTTTGTGTTCTTGTGATCCATGGCAGTAAGGTTGAATTAATGAGTCCATAAAGAAAAGGTGACCATCCGCATCTTGCAAGTGGATGCATCTCTCAGAGATGCAAAAAGACTGTGCTTTTTATCAGGGAAAAGTTTTCTATAATGACTTTGTTTTCTGATCTCAGTATCTCAAATACCAAAACTGGAAAAAAAAAGTCAACAGTGCTCGTCATGCTGAACCAAAATAAGCTGTAGAATAGGGATTTTGTGTGAAGAACACAGTGAAGATCGTATCTAAAAGAATTACAGTTACACAAAGATTTTGCTATAACCTTCTATACAGTAGAGTTTAGATCCACAGCATACTCTACCCTACTGCTTCTCCACATGATGATCTTGTGGTATCCGCAGATGGCCAACACAAGCTGGGTTTGTGGTGCACATAAAGTAAAACAATGATTTTGTGGAAGGGAATGTGAAATACAAACTGATGGATGTTTGTGCAATGGTTTACAGAATTAAAGTTTTAAAGAGGATCGAGGACTGATAGATAATATTGATGAAAGCAACTGCCAAAATACAGTTTATCAAGTAAGCATAACTAAATGGAACCCAGCTTCTTTTGCAAACACCTCCCGGATAAAAAAACACAGCTCCCGTGCTACTGAAGTGTTTATTTATATATGTCCTAGTTTTGGCTGGGACAGAGCTAAATTTTTCTTCTTAATAGCTAGAGTAGTGCTGTGGTTTGGATTCAGTATGGGATTTGGTATGAGAAGAATGCTGATAATAACTGACGGCGCTAGCTGTTAAGAATCAAGGAGTTTACAACTTCCCATGTCTTGGTAGTGTGCAGGTGCACAAAAAGCTGGGAGAGCATAACCAGAGCAACGGACCCAAATTGGCCAATGGATTATTCCATATCGTACAACGTCATGCTCAGTATATAGATGAGGGTGAGGTAGAAAGCTGACACTCTCCTCCAGGATCATAGATTTGGGATTTTGTCCTCCAGGATCACCACCTGGGAATGGTTTACGTCTTGAACTGTGGCTGGAGAGCAATTACATATTATTGGTTTGTGTGTGCTATGATTACTATTATTATCAGTATTGTATCTTATTTCCGTTGTTAATTTTGGGGGGGTTAACCTATGGGTCTCCTTACTTTTCCCCCTTCAATCCTCTCCCCTATTCCTCACAGCAGGGGAGGGTGATCAAGCGGCTGTGTGATGTTTGGCTACCAGCTCGATTTAAACCATGACGATATAATACACCCAAGAAAGCAATTCTCTTTCTATTAAGATCCACTGAATCTGAAAAAATGTAGTTTAGCTACTCAAAATCTTGACATTTTCCAGCAAACTTAAACACTTGATAGTTAGGTTCACCTTAGTTTAATTCTATCTGCAGGAAAGGCTCTGTTAACAAGAATTTTCTATTTAATACTGTGTTTCCCCACAGGATCTCTAATTAAAATCTGTACACACATTTTCTCCTGCTGAACTGAAAATGCAGTTTACCCTTGCCACAGAGCTACATCTAACCAAGATGCCAAAACCCAATGTACTTAGCAAAACAACAAGCTCTGCCCATGCAGCAGCTAACTGGAATTTAAGAAAATATAAACAGTTTGTGAAGGCTAGTTCATGAAAAGGAACGTAACAGAGATAATGCCAAGCCATTTTGAGTGCAGAAATGAGCAACTGGTAAGGAAAGTGCCCTTTGGATGTGGCAATTTGTTAGCTTTAATCTTAAATTCTTTTGGGATCTAGAGATGTATGGACTTTTGTGAAATACATTAAGAGGAAAGTCTGCTTCCAGGTTTCAGCAGTTTTCTTTGTCAGCTTCTTGAAGAAAAATGACAAGTTTTGAATAGCATAGTTTCTTTTTGTCTAACCTTTACATCTATCATACTTGGGAAATATCCAAGGCCAAACAAGCAAGCAGCATAAATTACCTGTTGTGGCAACCATGTGTTCCATCCAGCTGTTTGTGGATACCAATCTACCCAACTATACAAATTGCTGGTGGTTGTTTCTCTTCCTCTTCATTGTTATTAACAGGGAGCATCTAAGAATGAAGGATTTTACTGAAAACCAAAGTGTAACTAATCTTTACATCAAAATAGAACAATATTTTTATAGTTCTCTGATGCACACACAATTCTTGAAAGTAGGAACAAAGAAATTGCTCTGGCCCTGCTCTTTAAATACAGCCTAAGGGATCCAAAAAGGCAAGGTTGAGGGAAGATGCACAGTGAGGAGTTGGCTACCACCCAAAAAAATACATCTAGCTCCAAGTCTATGGAATACTCAGTTGGGAAGGACAAACCTAAAGCCTGGGAGGCTCTTGCATTCTCTCTGAATGGGACAGTAGTATTGACACAGCACCACTTCATCCATTAACGTGTAAATGCCTATTCCTGGTTGCTGAAGATAAAGTGAAGGTCTTTTTTAAATAGAAGTAAGGGATTTTTTTAGTTAGGCTTGACAGTTAAGAAAAGCATGTAATATAAAATCACTGAGTTTCTTTTCTGCAACTCGGGGTGTTCTGGTACAGTGGGAACAGCTTGGAATACAAATGTGCAATAAACTACCAATTATGACAAGAATCCCATTAGCTTGTCCTTGAACACTGAATATTTGCTTTGCATAAATATTCTTTATTATGCACTTGAAGAATGGGGGAAAGGTAATTGTGGAGATCACAGGAGGGAGGATTTGCTTCTTGCTTCCAAAAGCAAAGCCAAAAAGCTTTGTGGTACAGTTGGCTCCCTGTGATGGGGAAAATAAAGGAAAGTGGAAAGTTAACTAAAGCAATGTTATAATTACAGATATTGGCAGTTCAGTGTTACAATACAAACACACTTTTCAGTGACTGCATGTTGTATTTTCAAATCAGAAAAGGTCCCCTGGTTTGTATTGAGGTTTAGGATTAAGTTGATAGTGGAATCCAAGTTATTGCAGCTTCTTGGTGGACCTGCAAAATTGGAAACAGGGTTAGCATCCTTATTCATATGTTGAATTTAATGCTTTTCACACAAGTATGTTCCTCATTAGATGAAAAGCATCGCATTGTGAAAAGCTGCTTTGAATATTCCTTCTTAGTGGTATATGTTTCTGCACACATACTTCATGAATCCTTAGTGGCTGGAAAGCTGCCTGGCAAAAAATGACCTGGGGGTGTTGGTTGACAGGCAGCTGAAGGTGAGTCAGTGTGTGCTCGGGTGGTCAAGAAGGCCACCAGCATCCTGGCTTCTGTTAGCACTAGTGTGGCCAGCAGGACTAGGGCAGGGATCTTCCCTCTGTGCTCAGCACTGGTGAGGTCACATCTCAAATACTGGTTTCAGTTTTGGGCCCCTCGCTACCAGAAGGACCTTGAGGGAATGGAGCATGTCCAGAGAAGGGCAGCAAAGCTGGAAAAAGGTCTAGAGAACAAGTCTTGTGAGAAGTAGCTGAGGGACCTGGAGTTTTGTCTGAAGAAAAGGAGGCTCAGCGGAGACCACCTGGCTCTCTACAACTCCCTGAAATGAGATTGGAGACAGGTGAGGGTTAGTCTCTTCTCCCTGAGTAGCAAGCAATGGGACACGTGGAAATGGCCTCTAGTTGCACTAGGTGAGGTTTAGGTTGAACATTAGGAAAAACATCTTTTCTGAAAGGGTTGTCAAGCCCTGAAATAGCCCCCCAGGAAAGTGGTGGAGTTCCCATCCCTGGAGGAATTTAAAAGCTGTGTAAATGTAGTGCTGAGGGACATGGTTTAGTGGTGACTTGGCAGTGCTGGGTTGGGCTCAATTTATCTTAAAGGTCTCTTCTAACCTAAGTAATCTTATGATTCTATGTTCTTTTACAGCTTACCTGCAGTATTCTTGCTGTCATCACAGTTTCTTGTCTCTTAAGACCCACTTCTTTTTAACACAATGCATTGAATAGCTTTCTATGAACGCTACCTGTTTTTTTCATCTAGTCTTTTATACTCATTTGTTTGAGAGGTCTTTGAATACAGTTTACCTTAATTTGCATTTTGAAATCCACTATTGGTAATTGGAGTAACTTGTGAGCAGTTCATGGAACTAAGGGAGTGAAATTAAGCACTGTAATTTATTTATATGCTGGACCACCAATACCATTGCAACTGGCTATGTTCATGCTTACTTCACCAGGGAAATAGAAATTGTTTGCCTTGCCTACCAGTGCTGCTGAACCAGAAACCACTGAAAACTCAACAGTGCTTGCACAAAATAGGAGCAAAACCACTTAATGACTTAAATCTTGTAACGTCTGGGAGAAATGGGATATGCTGTTTATCCCAACCCCTCTGTAATTTTTCTTTAGGTGAAACCTCAAATATTCTACCACCTCAATTTTCAGGAAGATTTCTATTCTTAGACAATCTGGGTGTCAGCCTCCAGAGGCACTGGTTAAGCACGTTAAATTCTTTTAAGGCTTAATTAGGTTAGCATTAACAACTGCATAAAATAGTGTGGCTACTTAATTTCTTTAAAATATTCTTAACAAAGAGCTGATGCTTTTGAAGTTTGATTTAACAGTTATAAATGTAGCATATAGGCCGAACTTTCAAAATGAGCTCTAAAATGAGTGCCAGTAAATCTTAGTGTCTACCTGGGTCTCTTTTCCATATAGTAGAACAGACACATGTGAGAGCACGAAGTCAAATTCTGCTCTACACCTGGATAAACCCATTTAGCTCCAAATGATTCATTTGGGTGCATATTAATGCAGGGGTTTACCTATGAAGCAGAGGAGTGACAGCAAAGCATGTTTTCCTGTTAAAAGCAAGCTGCATCTGCAACGAACAGATTTTATAGAATCATAGAATTAACAAGGTTGGAAAAGACTGTAGAGATCATCAAGTCCAACCTGTAACCTATTACTTAATCTACCACCAACGTATCACCCAATATCATCTCATCATCTAATCATCTAAATCTTGTCCCTGAGTACATCATCCAACCTCTATGTCCAACCTTGTGTCTTGCCATCCTTGCACATAAATAAGGGTAGTCATTTCTAATAGTCTACACAGGTTGCAAGGCATTTGTGATTCCAAACTGCAATTACATAATGTTTTTGCATGCTAAAATGAAATATCACATCAAATCTTAATAGTAGCCCTTTTCCCCACAATCTCAAGTTTGGGGAGAGAACAGAAGCCTGTGGAAGCAGCCTTAGGACTGGTAACTTCAAAACAAAGGCTCTTCCCTTTCAGCTAAGATGCGTATTGAGTATAATAGTTATTATTAACATGCATTTCACTTTTTTACATTAATAATTACTTTTTTTAGGCAGAACTGAATTCCATGCCATGCTGTAACCGAAATACCCCGCACATAATGAGACATTCTGTTCCTAGCAGTTTTCTTATTTGCTTGCAATTAGCACAGACAAGGGATTGTAAACAGAAGTGCTTTAAACAACAGGAGTAGACTTGTCATAAAACACCCCCTGAGAAGTTTGTAATGTGCAATTGCACACAGAGAAATGTAATTTTTCTGGAATAAATGTGAGGTGTAAGATTAGTCCTGTCAAAAGAAGGATGAAGATTGTCAACTAAATTGTACCTTTCTCTGTGCTGCTAACTTGAGACTGGTATTTGCCATCCAAAAAGCTACCCTGCTGCTCAGATGACAAGAACTGAGGAATCAAGAGTGTTGTGATTACAGTGCTCAAAACTGAGATCCTGAAACCTGGCGCTTGAATTTGGAAGACCTGGAAACATTCATGGGCTCTGGACCTTTATCAGAAACGGACGTGTAACTACACAGTGCTACAGAAAGAGCTTCAACAGGAGTGTTGGTGCAGTAACTGCTTTTAAATTACTTCTGTAAAATAGAAGTAATAAAATTATGAAGTACAAAATTATTTTTATATGTATAAGGGGGACAAGAAACCTTGTCAGTTGCTGCAACTGAGTCATCTATGTCTTAATTATCATTACATTCTCTGGAACACTTTGGACTGTGAAAATTTGCATTCTCCCAAATCATTTTCATGCATGGTTTGTGAGATAGCAGAGGTGACAAACAATTGCCAGTCAACCACTCTGGTTTGCAGGGTTAAGAAGCTTAATTAATAGCATACATTAATTGCAGGTCATTCAATTTAATTGCTGCTGTAACCAGAGAACTATTGTATGCCTACTTAATTTACTAGCACAGACAAAGGCTGACAGACTAAGGAAAGACTCTAAGGATGATCTTTGCTACGCCATGTGCTAAGTCCAGAATGAGGATTTGAGCTGCAACGTATCTTAAGGTTCGAAACATAGAATCATTAAGGTAGGAAATGACCTTCAAGATCATCAAGTCCAACTATCCAACATTATCATAACCATTGAACCATGTCCTGAGGCACCACATCTACACATCAATGCCTAAATGTTACATCCTTCATGTTTAACTCCTTTACCTCCCTGCCACGATGCAACGCAGGGGAGGGAGAGAAAGGGTCAGCTCCCACCCAAGGCAGCCCCAGCCTCTCTACACAGGGGCTGCCCTGCAATAATGACAGCTCCCCTTACTCTCTTCTCCTCTGCTGTTCCTCTTCATCTAGGGTTAGAGGTGCCCAGCCATAAACCAAGTAATTGTACCAAATCATCTCGGTTACTAAATGACCAAACATGTAGACTTCTACTTTTTTTTTTACTTTTTTTAATTTTACTTCTCTTAGTCCAAGAGATTCTGGAAATGCAGCTCATTCCTAGTGTTTTTGCAGTTATCTGATAGTTACAAGGAAAAGCCACCATTATTTTTTGGAAAATGAAGTAGTTCTTGTCATCAAAGGAGATTTTACTATGGGGTAAGAGGGACTTCTTCCTACCACCTTCTGCTCAGACTTTCTAATGGCAGTATCAGGTATGACAGGTCTGCAACATCAGCACAACCCATTTACCCAGTTTTTGACTTAAAAGGACAATTTTCCTATTGCTTTCTCATAGCATGACAAATGAATATGAGATAATCTATTATTAACAATACCATTAGTCATAGGAATCTCCAGAGCCAGTTGCCACTGTTTGAGCGAACACTGAATAAACAGTGTGACATATTGTGTATTTTCAGGGTTTCCAACCAGCCTAGGGAAATGCAAGATATTTGTAAAATAATACAAAGTTTGAGTCAGTAAAAAAGCTTACCTTTAATCCTTGGGGAAAAAAAAAAGTATCTACAAATACTGTGCATTTGTAACATTCTTCATGAGAGAAGAGAGGTTAAGTTGGTGTGTCATTAACATTAAACGGAAAACCAGAAGGCATCGTTTGCTTTAACTGCAGTGAAAAAACATTGCATTTCAGACTTCCTTATTAAAACATTGCAATACTATACACGCATTAAAAAGTAAGCTGGAATAAAGCCTAAGCTTTATTTCATTTTTCAAATGAAACTTAAGCTAGTAGTAGAAATAAAGCTGGGGGTGAGGAGGGAGAGAATTAGTTGATAATCTACAAATGTTTTCAGAGAAATAGGAAAAGTATTGAGAATTATCTGTACATAGAAATGAATACTCAATTTTAAAATACCTTATTAAAACAGAAGAAATAAATGTGTGACACTTCAGGCTCTTCTGTTGCACTGTTTAAAACTGATGCACAAAAGAGGAAAATGAAAATGTAAATAAGAGAAGTCTGGAAACTTGTGGGGGTTTTTTTTCTATCAAAATATCATCTTTTAAAAAGGTTATCTTGAAATAGAATAGAGCAAATATTGGTCATCAGACTTAAGTTTATAGCCTGGCAAATGCAATTCTGCCATTGGTAACAAAGGACTGTACTCTTTGTAGTGACTTCATACCTTGTTTGGGCTGGTCTTGGTGTCAGAACCATGACTCCAGAATATAGTGTGGTGGGGAAGAGTGCAGACATGTGCAATGGCAGGAGGCCCCAGATTGCAAACAGAAATCACAGTGGTCATGTCACAGTTGCTACAGGATGGGAGCCTTGTGAATCAGTTACAACTGCTTTTGGAGAAAACGGGGGAATGGAAAACACATTAACTAGGAACCAATGAAAAGAGAGAGTGCGTGAGGTACCAGTCTTTAGAAAAAATAATAATAAAACATCAAAGAAGTGGACTAGAGACTGAGAAGAAATTCAAAAAGCAAGTGGATGTGGCGCTTCAGAGCATGGTCTAAGTGACCATGGAAGTGTGAGGTAGAAGGCTGGATTTGATGATCTTGGAGGTCTTTTCCAACCTTGATAATTCTATGATTCTATGAACATCACAGTTACCATGTGAAGATGCCAGGATGCCGTCAGTCCTTGTGAAGTGTCTCTCCTGGTCTTCCTGGGGAGACCTGAAGCATCAGCTTTGGGAAGTCATCAGAGTAACGCTGAAAGTTCAAGCATGCCTTCAAGCGAAGAGAGTGGAGATGCTAGGAAGTTCTGGAATAACATTTTTACATTAAATTACTAATGAGACCCTTCTGAGTTAATTTGGACTCTTAAGTGTTAGTAGCATTGCAACTGGACTCATGATAACTCTGTTCTCTTTCAATTACATTGCTAAAGTTGGATTAACTAAAATGTCTCAACTCGATAAAAAAAGTTTGTACCCTTTTGTCTGTACCAAGATTTTAAGGGTAGTTGTATCAAGATGGACTTTGATAGTGAGTATATAGAATTGTTGAGAGCTGGGTTTAGAAAGTTACAGGGGTCATGAAATAAAGAAAGAAAGCTGAGAAAAATATACACTAAAAAGAGCTTAAAAAGAGAATTTTGGTATAGTAAATTTATTTTCCACCATTTTTCAGTGAAGTGCAAGGAGATGTCATTGGAAAATATGCATAAACATCAAAGTGGTAACCAGATATGTTCATTCAAAAGGAAAATTAAAGGAAGATTTTACCACTGTTTTCTAGAAACAAAAGCCAGAGGTTATAGAATTGACAGGGCAAACTGCTGTTATATAAATTAATGGAAACAGTGAAAAATTCACCAAGCATAACAGCTACTGCATTTTCCCCATTTTATTAGCAGTGCTGATGACTGAGTTTGGCCCATAGTATCTCAAAAATAGTAAACTATGAAATATATTCACTTATTTTATGCATCTAGAAAAATTAATTTTAAATAGCTCTTCTATGAAGTCTGCCAAATGGACTGAATGTCAGTTTGGAACTGCAAGTACATACTGATTCTTCAGTGAATCATTTAGCTGGAAATTCCTCCAAAACTATGGATAGAGTGAGTTTTATTTAACATTTCAACCAATGAACAAAAGAATTCAGAGCATTCTAAGTAAAAAAATTAAAATTAAAAAAAAAAAGTGTAAAATCACAGCAAACAAGTAAATAACAATATAAGAATATAAGTACTGATTGAGGTGTATATATTGCACACCTGCAGTGAATTCCACAGCTCTCCTAAGGTCTAAAGGATGTGCTATTACTGTTCATAAAAGGCAGATTAATCTAATACCCTTGCAAGATGCAAGTTGTGCACAGCATTAGTTAAGTGCTTCTTCACATCCTTCAGCTGCG
>WEIS01037005.1:1107-24139 GCA_013389965.1 Todus mexicanus
TCCTTAGATTTTTTTACCCTAGGGTAAAAGGCTGTGGTTTGTGCAAATGATGCTTTGCGAGCTTCTCCAAAGGGCAAAACTAAATGAAGAAACTTGCATGGGAATGACCCACCAAGGCTCTGGCTTTGGAAATCCACCATGCTTTTTTAATCTTTGAGCAGTGTTACCTTCAGATTTGGTCACATGGGACGACTTCTTTGTCAGTGTTATGAATTGCTGATAAATTATTTGCCTAAAGCTTCTGTGTCCAACATCCCAGGAACATATTCAGTCTCTCTCACTACCAGTGTGGCAGAGTTTTCAAAGCAGGTCTTTGCCTTTCCAAGCACACCTCAGCTTGACTAGTCAAACCACCCTGGCAAGAGGTTCTGTCTGTTCTGTCCTTGCCTTCCTTGACAGGCCATGGTGCTGCAGCAGCTGCTGAAGGAAGGTGTCTTGCAACTTAATGCTTCACGGAAAGCAGAATGGCAAAGCAGCTCACCAGTCTTCCCTGGATTACTGTTCTATTTTTCTTTTCACTGTTACCTAATATGTATGTGCTCCTGGGCACGTACAGAGATTTCAACACTGCCAAAGGAGGATAGTCTACCCTTTTTCTCTAATCAAATTTCCTGATGCAAGCCAGGCTTTTGTAAGATTGTCCACAAGCCAAACTATGGTGATGAAATTTGACCTCTTCCTGATTTCACTGACCAATAACCAAGAGATAGTGCTGGGAAAGACCAACCAGCTGTACCTGCACATCCCTGGAGACCACTCCTGCCAGCAGTTCCTCTTTCAGCACTATAATTTATAGCTGAACTGCCAGCATCTTCTCTCAAGACATGAGGTTTAATATCCCGGTGAATCATCTCCATCTCACCAGTATCACTTCTGCCTGTAAATGCTCAGTGAAGTTTTTTCTATTGGCTGCATTCCTGTCTGGAAACGATAGTCATCTGATCTGGACCTTAGTCAAAACATTTTTTGTGGAAAATAACAATGAAGCAAAGCTATTCCTTGATGAGAAGGAGCCTTGTGCAGTTTGAAAGGAACCAGGGGAACAAAAGACCAAAATTTCCCATTGGATAAAAAGTTCAAGTGTTTTAATTTCATACACTTGATTTAATTTTTTTTCTTTTTCTCACGAATGAAGTGGTCCAGCTGTCATCCGCCTGTGGAGACTTGCCTGCTTGTAGCTGGGATGCTGAGCTTTAGTTGAGGATCATAGAATCATAGAGCCATTGAGGTTGGAAAAGACCCTTACGATCATCAAGTCCAACTGTTAACCCTACTCTGCAAAATTAATCCCTCAACCATATCCCTCAACACCACATCTAAATATCCTTTAAACACATCCAGCGATGGGGATTCAACCCCCGCCCTGGGCAGCCTATTCCAGTAGCTGACTACTCTTGCTGTAAAAGTTTTTTCCTAATACCCAGTCTAAACCTTCCCTGTCATAGCTTGGAACCATTCCCTCTTGTTCTCTCCCTAATTACCTGTGAGGAGCCCAGCACCAACCTCTCTCCAATGTCCCGTCAGGGAGCTGCAGAGAGCGATGAGGTCTCCCCTCAGCCTCCTCTTCAAACTAAACAGTCCCAGCTCTTTCAATCTTTTCTCATAAGATTTACTATCCAGGCCCTTTCCTAACTTCGTTGCCTCCTCTGCACCTGCTCCAGCACATTGAGATCTCTCTTGTATTGAGGTGTCCAAAACTGAACCCAACACTCAAGGTGTGGCCTCTCCAGTGCTGAGCACAGGGGGATAATCACCTCCTTACTTCTGCTTGTCACACCATTTCTAATACAAGCCAGGTGCCACTGGCATTCTTGGCCACCTGGGCACAGCTCGCTCATATTCTGCTGCCCGTCAGTTAGAACCCCCAGGTCNCATTTGCTGACACAGCTGGTGAGAGAAACAACTAGGGATGGCTCCCTGCTAGACCTGTTGTTAACAGAGAAGGACATGTGGGTGATGTGAAACTGAGGCCATCGTGGGCATAGCAATCATGAAATGATNTGGCCAGACAGCACAGGATGTGCAGAGCTGCAGCAGTCACCATGTTGCAGATGATGGGAGCTCAGACACCTACAACCTTCAAGACTAGCCAGAATTTTCAAGGTTTTCTGTCTGCTCACCACAGAGCCTCTAGGCCAGACCTTAGACAATGGAGCCCGCAGCAAGCTACTTGTTGCCTGGCTGCTGGGGGTTTGTCTGTGATATTGTCTCTGTGCTGGGATCCCTGCATTGCCAGCAGCCAAACAAGAGTCTGTCAGGAGTTAGCTGGAACCAGTGTGTTTCCACAAACCACTTCAGTTCACATTAATAAGGGTTTTCTGATCAAATTGCATCTTGCGGCAGGAAAATCCTCAAATGCTGGTGTGGAGCTGTTTACTGTATCCCATGTGTGTAATGTGCTTATTTTGCTATCTGGGAGGGGATGTTGAGCCAGACGCCTGCCTTGGTCAGCAGTAGTCTTCCCTATTTCTTCATGTGCATCTTATAACAAAACACTTTCAGGCTGGCTGTTCAGACACAGCTGCTTGAAACTTACTCTCTGGAAACAGAAACAAATGCAGGATTTTTTCGTTCATTTTGCTGTTCCAGTTTTCTTTTTTTAGAGCTTGTAAATATTTTCATCGTGGATGTTACCTGGCTTAAAGGAAAATCCCAGCGCCTTATGGTAAGCCATAACTACGTGATCAGTATTAAATGTCAGCAACTCACTTTATACTGTATTTAGCCAAATGGGGGTGGGAGAATTCATCTGCTTCATATTATAATTTTATTGTTTTGTGTGTGTTCTTGAAATTCAACACAGCTGTTCAGGTCTAATGCATATCCATATCAGCACTTCTATAGAGTAAACCAGAGTTTTCTACTGCTTCTTTCTTTTTTAGTGATACTGATGTTTGTGTTCTTGAAATAACTTTGCACTTGCTCAAAGTTCAAGGTGATGCTTGAATTGCAGATTTTCAGACAGGCGTGTTTATACTTTTTCGTTTTGGTGTCTGTTTACACCATTATTGCTTGAACCAGTATGTGTCTCATCCCTGCAAGCCACATTCTGACTGTTCAGAAGCTTGTTCTGCGGTTATTTCTGATTTGTATCTTCTCATATTTCTCATTTTTTGGGAAGACTTAAATAGCTTTTAATATAATTAAGAGTCTCTAGGTTTGTCCTGAAGCAGTATTGGCTTGCTGGTAAGAGTTGTCAGCAGATATCATTGAGAGGCTGTCTGTTCCCAGCTAGCAGTTATTGTGGGTTAGTGCTTACTCTCTTGAGGGAGGTGTCAAATGATTTGCGTCTAAAAGGACAAATCTATTCAGCATTTTGGGGGTGTCTTTTAAAAAAAACCAAACCATCAAATTTCTTATCCATTTGTTCACCATGAAGTCAAACTTTGTAACTTTAACAGTGTTTAATGAAACACCTTTTCAACACCAGCAAGATGTTTATGTAAGACATAGACTTGAGCTGCTGTTTGCAATGGTTGTCTCTGGCCTCGTAGGGGAAGCAGAAGGCACAGGATAGCAGGCCAGCACTGCCTTTCCCTCCAAAGGCAGCTGAGCTCCAGAAAAACCACCTGCCCCTGAGGCAAATGCAATGTTACGTTCCTCAGGGTTGTAGCTCAGGGTTCAAGGACCAGTCTGTGACAATGATCTGGACCTTGCCCTTTCTCGAGAGTTTGCCAACTGCCCTCCTCAGGCACTGACCCAATGCTCATCCCTCTGGATCTGGCTGCCAAATCCTGCTCATGGCAGCAGAGGCAGGATCGGGCTCTGACTGCAAAGCAGCTCCAGAACTCACTGGCTGCATTGTTATAGGGGAAGGACCATTTCTCCCAGCTAGCCTCACAGGGCTTCTGGACTCCCTGTGGTATATACCTGCCCTGCTTGTGCTGGGGCCTCAGCAGTGACTCATGGGGTGACAGCTACTCAGCTCCCAGCAGATCCTGCCCTGACCAGGGCAGCAGCAATGCTGCATCCCCAGGAGGCAAAAATAAAGTGAGCAGGAATTGCCGGAAGCCCTGGCACCTAAGGTTAGGGCATTCAGCTGTGCAGAATATTAGTCTTCTACACTTAGCACTCCCACTGCACAGTGATCATACCAGAAGGACCTTTGCCAACATCTCTGTAAACTCTCAAGTATAAGACATTGGAAGAAGTTCAAAGAAGAAGGAAACTTATTTTGCTTGTCCCAAGGGCTTGGAGGGTTGTGGAGGAAAATGTAGTTAGAGAGCAGTAAAAGCCTTGAAGTTATTCTTATTTTAAGATAGCCTGAAATCCGAGATGAAGCACTGACTCCTTTTGCTGTTGCTGCTGATGCCGGCAGAAGCAGCTGGTCTCTTCGTGTCAGGCATGCTGCTTTGCCCATCACATCTCCTTCCCCATCCGAGCTCTCTGGGCTGATCTGCAGTGAGCTGTGCTAATGCCAGGCTTGTTTTCCCAGTTGCCATGAGAGCATTTCATGTGAAATGTTTCTGCTTTCGTAACAACTCTCTAGCCCAATTTTTTTATTTGTCTATTTAATCCTGGAGCAACCTGAAAGTGAGATTGGAAGTAACTATCACTGTCCTGTGAAACTTGACCTGTTAAATTAGGAAGATTCAACCTACAGGCAGAACACAAATCTACTTTACGGGGCAAACGTTGCTGGGGAAAAAAATCGACACAAAGCAAGGCAGGTGGGCAGTGGGGAGTAGGATGCTGGTGCAATGTCTGCCAGCAGCATCCTGCTGGAGGGAGGCTGAACTGAGACCTGGGCATTCATCATAGGCAAAAGGCTGAGCCTGGCCCTGGCAGAACTCAGCCATCCCAGCAGGAAAACCTCAAGGGTGCATCAGGATGAGACTTTTTTTTGCCTCTGGTATTTAGCATTGAAATAGCTATTGAAAGCCTGGCTGCTGTCCGTCACTTCACCCTGGTGACAAAGCTGCTTTTATGGCAATGCACTTGGCTCTTGGCAAGGTGCTGCACTCTCAGGTTTTCAGCAGCACATTGATGGACAGACTGGGATCTTGCTCTGCTTGCTCCAGTAACTGCAACTCAAGCTGGATTCAGGATTGCACAAAGATTTTAAACCTGTGTTGTTCCAGGTAAACTCATTTTTGCAGCTGGGCTCAAAGCCATCTGTTTGGAAGACTTCCATGTTTCCTAAGGCAGCCTCTGAGCTGGCTGGGGAACCCACGTAACCACCTGTGGGAACTGATAGGTTTGGTGGAAGGAAGCAAATGGAGATTTGTTTTGTAACTCCTAATGAGCAGCGACACAGTTGTATCATGGTGCCCAGGAGACTGTGGCTGACTCCTGCCTGGCCTATAAGACATGCAGGGGAGGACAGTGTGGATGGGAGCAGTTTAGCTTTGGATATTTTCAGGTTCTCTTCTCCAGATAAGGTCACTACTCAGTCTGATGAGTATGAGGTGTTACTTCTGTTTGTACTTGCTCAAGGAGCAGAAAGTGCTTCACTGAAATCTCCACTCATCCTAGCATGTGGGCAGCAGATCCAACCGCCTCTGGGCAGCACAGGTCCAAGTCTTCAGATAGCGGATAACAGGAGGAACAGGGTAAATAGCATGTTCCTGGGGACCAGGGATGCATAGATCTTCTCTGTAAACCCTGCATTCACTGGCAGAACCTGCTATAGCCACAGGACCCAGCTGCATCCAGTGCTCATGGTGCTAGAACCAGCCACGTCTGCCAAGATCAGCTGTGTAGAAGAGCTCTGTCTGCATACATACATAGGGCAGCTCTTTGTCCCCCCAGCTCCTGATGTGAACTATGTCTGTACCTTCCTATTCTGGAGATTATTTTTATCTGCTTTTGCATTTTTGTCTGGGTATATGTGTGGCCTGTTTATTAGCAGTTGCTGCTCTGCCAGCTTTCTGTCCTCATTTCAGTTCTTCCTGTAACCCCCTAATGTATTTAGTGGCAGAATGTGGGCTCTGGTGTGCCAGGCTGTAGCATTCCATCTTGCCACCCCCCAGCATCCCCTCAATCCTCCTTCGCATCTCCAGCCCCTGTAGCCCATCTGGGAACTGCAGACTGGTTCCCAGACACAGCTATGTATGTTGGTCAATACTAATTCCTCAGTCTGCCCTGTATTTTTTTGCTACAAAGATCTTATGTGCACTGGTGTGCCAGGATAGAGCCTAGTCACCAAGTTGGTTAGTAAAAGCTGCCACTGTGCCACAATAAGCATGAAATGATTCTCACGAGCTCTGCTAAACCTGTAACCCAAGTCTTGCTGCATGGGAGGGAGAGTCAGAGCAAGTCCATGCGTGGGAAAAAGGCACATGCAGGTTGTGGAAAAAATTGCTCAGGGAGCAGAATAAGATGATTCAGTGTGATGTGAAGATAGGAGCCAACATGTTGTGGATGCTTTGGTCAGGATGTGCTCCCAAGGCAGGAGATAGTCTACTAACAGACATAATTTCATTGGCAATTATAGGAAATGGAGATGATCAGGATGAGTGAAGGGAGCTCCTTAAACAGAAAGGACTCTGTGGTGGAGTAAGCTGAAAGGCAGCGGGAGTGTGTGATGTTTGGCTTTCACCTGGTCAGACCTTTCTGGGAACCGAATTGATTACAGAGAGCAAAAATTTCAGCGGTGCTCGCTCCATGGCAGTTGCCTTGTTGCCTTACATGACACATGCACATTCAAAGAGCTGTCGTCCTTTCTTTGATGCCGTCTAAGGCAGAATTAGTCCCCAACAGTAGCCATCAGCAAAGAAATAGAAAAAAACTGAAATCTCCACTCACCACAAGAATAAATATTGACTCTAGGCATTGCTGGGGAGTCTGGATTCCTTCCATTTTCTCCTGAAGTGCCATGGAAGCCATAAGCATTTAATTCATTAATGCAAGAAAGGGATTTTTTCTTGCAACACATAGTCTGTCATTACTGCCCTGTGCTCCTTTTTCCTAGCACGTCTCCTCATGGTGACATCCCCTTTTTGCTGCAATTCATAAGGCTGTACTGGAGGCCACAGGTCTGTTTGGAATTGCTGAGTCTCTTATTCTGTCATCTCAGAAAGAGCTTGCTTAATGCAATTTGTATAAAAGAGACTGGCTTCTCTGAAACATGAGGCAGTTAAGAGGCTTTTACAAGCCATTGATTTTTCATGCCACTGGCAATTTCAAAACCATCCCTTTGGATCAAATGGAATATGCTGTTGAATACTGAATGGTCTGTTCACAGCTGAAGCCTTTTAGATCTTATCAGATAGGAAGCTACTTCTAAACATGGAGCTAAATTGCAAAGTTGAAAGCTTTTACTCTGAGCTATCAGATCTCAATATTTTAATACAGTCAGGCAATAGATTGCATGACAGAACCAATTTAGCACAGCTGAGATGAATGTATTAAATATATTTTAACAAAAACCAATTTGGCCCGTTTTTTGGACTTAGCTCCAGTAATGATCTTTGACAACCACTTTGCCATTTACAATAAGGTGTTTCAGTAATGAAGCTGCTCTTTATTTCCTCAAAAATTAGTTTTTGCAGAAGTGCTTGTTAATTTTTGCATGCACCTGCTTAGCACATCTGTTGGAGGCCAAGGACTTAGCCCAGGGGCTTCTCTGCTCTTTGAAACCTCTTATTCAGCCTGGAGGCATCTTTAGAAGTTTGCCTGCCTTGGGCTTCAGCTCTTTTATTAATCTTGCCCCTGTAGAGCAGCTGTGAGGCTCTGAGACCTGGCCAGGCTCCTGGAAGAGGAGGCTCCTGTGAGATGTTTGTGAATACATAGTGACTTCAGGAGTTACTCACCCAGCTGACAAATCCACCAAAATCTCACTCATGAGCAAACCAGACAGGTCAGTGGTGGTTCTAGATACAGTTGCAATGGGGAATGCAGACGTGTGAACAGGAAAAAAAAATCCCTGTGGCTTTGCTCACTGCTGGGAACAAGGGTTTCTTGATACTGATACCATGGGCTTCCAGGGACTGCTGGAACAGGGCACAGGTCCTCCCCAGCTTAACCTCAGCCCACCTTCTCCTCCAGGACTGTTGTGGAGATTGCATTAACACTGGCAAGGTGAGGAACACAGCATGAGTATCAGGTACCAGCGCAACACAAGGAGAGGAAAAGACAAGCATACATAGTTTGCAAAGGGAGCCGGTTTGGTCTGGAAGGTGGTGGGAGGAAGCTGGAAGGTCAGATACTTTTCAGCATGGAGCTGCACTTGCTGCTCCTCCCTGGGTGCTCCATTGCTGCTGGCGATGTCATGGAACCCTATTGTTGCAAATCCTCACTATGCTTTTTCCAATCTAGTTTTCTCAGGAACTGACCCAGTTATAGCACTCAGGAACTGGCATTCACCCTGCTGGCAAATGTTTCTCATCTGTTTCAAATGATGTGTCCAGTATGACCTTTTCTGCTTAAGTAGCTTACACAATGCAAATACATGAATGTTAAATCCTAATCTTGCATAACTCTGAAAGCAGGGCCATACATTTACCAGCATGTCCTGGTTTGACACAGCAGCAAGGGACTTTTTTCCCTGTCCTTTGCAGTAAGTAAGAAGGAAACAAGTGGAAAGGGGCCTGATTCTGCCTTCGCTGCTACAAAACATTCCTATTGACTCCAGCTGGGAAGTAGCAACACATTCATTTGGGCATCACTTCAAACAGTACGTCTTGTACAGTTGCTCGGAGTGTAATTTTCTTCCGAACAAGAAGTGATCCTTTGGTTCCTGATGCTGTTTCTCGTGCCCTTAGTAAGTCTGAGCTGTTTCTCAGTATACCTAAATCTGGCCATGGGAAGACCCAGCCTCAGCCACAGCCCGTTGCTTGTTGGGGTACGTGTACCACAGCTCCACTCTTTCTGAAACATCCTTTACTGTTCCTCCTGAAAGGGAGTTGCTGCAACTAACTTCCCCCGATTCAGGCACAACAGCATGGAGATAACCCACCCATGTATTGATGGTTATGACCCTGGCTGATCATTTAGCACAGCAACGAGAATCATGAGATGTTTTTTCAGCAAGCTATATTCAGTACCAGAGCTCCCACCCAGGGCAAACCAGGTATGGTTGAAGCACCCATTCCCTGCAAAGGGTGCTCCAGGCTGGGAATGAGGGAGGGCTCACAAGGTGATGCAGAGAAGGAGAGATGAAGTAAACGATTCTATGCAAGGGTCATGTTGACCAGCTGCACTGAAGTGCCTAGCCCGCAGGACAGGAGTGAGGGAATAATTTTATATATTCCATGCAGAGCCCTGAGAGGCAGGAACTGGAGGTGCTGCACTGGGTCAGAGCAGAGCTGGCCCTCGGGAACCACCGGCCGGAGCCTCATGGGCCAAGATGCTGCGTGGGGCAGCGGCACCCAGATGCCAGGGACAGCTGTGCACTGCTGCTGACATGGGGGGCTTGGGCAGCCTCTGGCAGACAGCTTGCACTGATTATGCTATTTGAGTTTTATTTTAATTAATCATTTAAACATTTCAACATACCTTTGATCTAATTGAGTACAGTCATGGCAAAAATTAACGTCAACACATCATAAATCCTGGCTTTGTCCTGGTGGGTGTTAGTTTAATAAAGCCTCTGATCATGCGGCAAGTGCTGTAACGTTGTAATGTGGCATTTGCTCCCTGAGAACACATAACCTTCTTTAAAAACCTCCACATTTCTACAAAAAGCAAAGTTTTGAGCAGAGCAGACACGCGGCTGTTGAGGAGCTTGGCACTCCAGAGGCAGGTGGGCTTCCATGGACTTAAAGGTCGAGGTAAGAGTACTTGGCTGGTTTAAAATCTTTCTGTGTAAGTCTGCTTATTTTTACTCACCTTATGAAACCACATGAATACCTTAAAATTACCTGTACTAGAAATAGAAAAAGCTTCCTCCATTAACATTCTTGCGCAGTCCTTGGATGCTGTTACTCACCAGCTGTGAGTTATATCTGTGGCTTTTCCCAGCTCTCTAAGCCAGCTCTCCTTATTGTATCCTTGGACTGAATTATGAGACCTTTCTGAAGCAGAGACATGCATACAGCCAGGTTTATATCGACACAAATTTTGTGTTGCATTAAATATGCTAAGAAGTAATTCCAGTCATTTCTTCTGACTGGAACTTCTCCATACATTCTCATTTCATGGTGAAACAGAAACATTACTGGTAATGCTTATGCTTATGTGATGGACTTGGGGGGATTTGCTGTTAGTTGAAATGGAAAATTAGCTGTTAAAATTATTGTGTATTTTTGATAGCTGCCATGTGTTATTGGTTAGAATTTCTGGATAATTTAAACCCTGTCCATCCCCCAGCGCAACCTGTCTCCTCTGACTCCCCTGAGCCACTTCTTCTCCTCAGATTTCACAAAGTCCCCCCGACTCGAGGCTGTGCCATTCAGCAGACCCCCACTTTCATGTTTTCACACCACAGCCACAGGTACTGAAGAGTAAGCAGCCATGCTAGAGTGTTAATTTCAGTCACCAAATCCTGAAGTAGCAAAGCCAATGAAAATGTCATTGATCCAAAGCTCTTCCTACAACAGATGGGTCAGTCACTCGGCTGCATCACTCTTTCCATAGAAGACTCAGAGCAGACGGTTTGGTAACTGAAGTGCAGGCTGACATGACTTTGGAGAATGTGCTTAGCTAGCCAGAAACTATTTCAAATGAAGCCAAAGTCATCCATGTGTTGCCGTCCCCAAAAGTTACAAATAAAAGTCCTCTGGGAAATGATTAATCAGACTTGGTATATGAGTAAAAACAAGCTTGCTGTCAGTGCTTACCCTGCAGAGGGAATGTCAGGGCCTCACTGGTGCACTGAAGCCTTTCAACTCTGCTTTATTCCTCCAGCCTCTTTGCATGTGTGCTGCAGGACCACTTTTCTGATGTCATACACCTTCCAGAGACAACCCTGACGTCCTACCTCTGAATGGCTCTCCAGAGGCTTTACGTGCTCTCTGTGACACTGGTGTGGGGCTGCATGGCATCCTCCTCCCCCTACACTGCAGGTAAAGCCCAGTATGCTGCTTGTGTCACTGCCCTAATGCATGCTTCACATTAACTCGGGTCTTTTACAAAGTTCTTCAACCAAAGCTTTTGTTGTGTGTTACAGTGAGTGGCTGTTTTATAAACATTGTAACCGATCACGTAAATGTATTGTGCTTAGTGGATGTTTTTCTGAGTAACTTCAAAAAGAGACAAAGCTGCCTCTGGTGAACAGCAAATATATTGTTTGATATAGAGTTATCAAATATAAATACCTCTTTGATGCATAAATGGTCCTGAGCATGGTCCCACAGACAGACAGTGAGGTGTGAGAAACGAAAGGCTTATTTGTAATTGGAGAATAATAATTTCTTAAAAAAAACCATTGCTTTGCAAGCTAATATCCATGGCAAAGGCACTTCAAGCACCCTTCACTTCAAGCCCTTGAGCACCTCTTTTCTGTGTTGTGCCCACCAACCTACCCCCTACCTTCCCCTCAACCTTTTGGTCCCCAGTAGCTAGTAATTTTCACCCAAAAGTTTTCCTTCAGAGAAACGATCAGCAGGTCTGGCCCTCCCTGTCACAGCTACTGCTTGGTGGAGAGGTGAAAACTTGTCCAGGAGGGCACCGAGTCCTGCAGGGCAACACAGAAAGCTGCCAGCAAACATGCCAGTGTCCCACCAAAGAAAGCAGCATTCTCTTTAAAACAGGCTTCTCAAAACATGAAAGTTGCCTGCACATCTAGCCAGCACAAAGACATGCAGCCATAGAAGATGTGGGGGGCACTTTGCAGGCTGTTATTTTTCCATTGGCAAAATAGGCAGAAAGTGGCAAACCCTCTTGCTGCTTGCACCACCAAAGGCAGTGCAGGGCATGGGGTGAGGCAGTGGGAGGCAGCTGGGGATGAGTAGGCAGTTCGTCATCAAAGCTGCAATTTGAGGGAGCATGCATTGCAGCCAGGAGCAGATGGCCATGAGGGCTGCAGGTGGCCGTGAGAATTGTGGCTGTCTAGCCCTGATTCACCACCACAAAAATCAGGTAGAGAAGTTGTTGGGGTTTTTTTCAAGAAACATTCAGAGGCAGCATACCTTCAAGGGTGGATAATGGGAATTTCTAGTCCTGTTTTTCATGAATGATGTGAGTGAGGTTGGTTTGTCATGTAACACTGTGAAAAAGAAAAACTGCAAGAGGCAATGCCAACATTTAAAAAAACCCAGTAAAATCCCAGAATGCAAGTCACATCTCAAAAAACAAAGCTTTTCCATTGCTTCTGAAATCTAGTCAAAATTTATTTTGCAAGAATTGCTGTTTACATTTGCAATTGTTTTGGAAACATATTACTGTTTTTTTCAAGGTCACAAGGGAAACACATTTCAGAGCATTATCACTTCTGGTCAGAAATTCTGTTTTTGACCGATCTAATCCCCTCTTGACAGCCTATCACCAGGCTCATGACAAAGGCTAGTAGCTTTTTGCTTCCTTGTTTGCATAGTTGCAAGGTTTAGTGTTTAGGCACTCAGGAGGAGTTTCTCAAGCACAGGAGAGTCCAGCTCCCAGCTCTGCCAGCAGATGTCCTTGGCCAGCCTGTTATCAAAATTACACATTGATCATAACAAAGTTTGACTTGTGCTCTGGTGATGTGGAAGCCCTTCCTCGCACTGGCCCTGGTGGGCTCTCAGCCTGAGCCAACCAGTGGGAGGAACACCCCTTTGCCTTCTCCCTGCTCACTCCTCAATGTGGCTATAAATCCCCATTCTGGAAGATTCATTCATTTTTTAGCAGCTGCAGCTCTTCAAGTGCCATTCCCACAGACTCCCTGTTGCTGACACTGTGTCTTCCCTTCCTGGAGCCTTTGTATATTTGCAAAGACCCAGGAAGTGGGAGAGATGACCTCACCTTGCCCCCATTCCCACCTCTGATGCTCATCAAGAGTCCAGCTTGAGCACTCATTGCAGAATGGGTACTCATGGGCAGAGCTGCCCATTCTACTCCCCCTCCTCCACCTGTGCTGGGCAATCTGTGCCTGTTGTACTGTAGTGATATCAGACCCTCACCTTCTATGGGAACATGGGGCTGCCGAATACAACATATTGCATGTGCAGAGCCATGCCCCATTGCTCCTGGAGCTGGAGCAAGCCCACCACCCTCTGAAACTCAGGCTGCACTCACGGGATTCGCAGCTGGTGGGAGGGAGTGTGTTTTACATGTTACACAGAAAAAGACATAAAATCTAATTTTTCTCCAAATTATTATACTCTATTACTCCTTGCCCCAGCATCTCCCAAAATACATTGCCGTGCTATCCTACTTTGCCATCTAATGTAGCAATAAATATCCCGTGAAGCTTTACATGATGGGAAAAGTGGGATCTTAAGACTGCCGCCTGTGGTGTGTTTCATTCGGGAGAGTCTCCTTAGAAGAAATAAATCCTCCAGCAATGTTCTCTGAAAACTTTCCAAGGACCGTATTGAAGTTTGTTTAAATCACTGTCTTCCACTGAAAAATATTCCCAGGGTCTGCTTTCATGATGGAATTATAAAAAGGAAAACAAAATAAATTAAAAATAAAAATGGAGTAAATCCTCATTGAGACATGAAAAAGGTGGCAGAGAAGCCAGTGACACAGATGCCAGACTCAAATAGAGAAGTGGTGGACTGACACTGCCAGAAGACAGGCTCCAAATCACCATGAAAAGAAGCAGTAAAGAAAAATGACCATAGATGTTACAAAACCTGACTTTGTTTGAACTAATAAAACTGAAGAGCCAAACAGCTTTCATCATGTGAATGACAGCTCCATACAGAGGTGGGCTTTTAGGAAGCATCTTAGTACAGAATTCATCCATAGTAAATGCTGATTTATTATTACGATATGGCAGCATCTTACAATAGCTTAAGAAAAACCAGATTGACTGTAAAAGCACATTTTTATATAGCTGATGAGAATGGTTTTTAACTCTGCTTTTCTGCTTCTCTGTGCTTTTTGTCTTGGTTTTTCATTAATCTTTAATATACTAGAAAGGAATATTTAAAGCAATATGGGTGATTTATGTCTTTTACGGTTAATATAAATTTCCCCAACAGCATGTTGCGATCTGTCATCCTAGCTTGGTGTAAGTGCTGAATGCAATGTTTACAAGGATACTTGTCCTGACAAGTAAATATAATGAGGTAAAAGTAAGCAAGTATAGGACATGAAAGGTCATTCCAGGACAGTAGTTTTGCTTGAAACATCTTGAAAAAGAGTGTCAAAGATGTGATATTCTTTGTGCCTTTTCAATGGTCCTTGAGTGTTTTCTCTGAGCATCAGCAAAAACTGTTTTCTGGGGAGTGGCCAGGAGTGGAACTTGTGCATGTTTGCTGAGAGCAGGCTATTAAATAGACAGGGCTGGACCTAGACCAGCAGTGCTTCCCCTCCACATCCAGCAGCTGTAATTGTCATCTCATCAAATTTCATTATTTTTGTTTTGTTTTTCTTTATATTGACACTGGTTTACCCACTGCTTCATTTTCAATTCAGTTGCTCCCCCACGAGACCTTCAGATCACTGATCCTGGACTCTTAGGTTCTCTCGATATAGAGTGGAAACCTCCACCCAATGTACAAACCTTCAGTGAATGCACAGTAAAATACAAGTTCGAATACCGTAACACTGGTGACAGAGACTGGAAGGTAAGACATAGCACAGTTTAATCCTTTTAAATCCAGGCTTTTGTTATGCTTTTAGTTCCTGCATAGGTTTATGATTGCGTTTCAAGGAGGTGTGGTACCAAAGCAGTTCCAGCTTTTCATGAAAAAAACAGACAGTTCCAGTGGTTTGAATCTTTTACCAGATGGGAATGTGTTTTGAAATATAACAGCAGCAGCAGCAGTGGAGAAGGAGCTATTTCTATCAGAGAGTGTGATGCTTTGTGCCAAAAATAATCCAAAAATATCTAGTAGTGTTCCTCATTGTAAAAGGCACTGCACTTTTTAGAAAGCAGGGCTTGAATTGAAACTCAGTGTCAACAGATCCTTAGGGATATAAAGTGGTGAATGAATAAACGATTAAATGTCATTAATTATCCCAATGCTCTAACATGCCCTTTATCCAGAAGGGTGTTTCTAATTACCATTTACTTCTGTCTTTTACATATGGTTAACTCAGCAATATGGTAAAACTCTAAGTCTTCTCTTGTTGCTGGGTATCAGGGCAATAGCAGACTGGCACAGTACTGGAAGGATTCTAGGAATATATTTTGGGAGTTCTTAGAAGATGAAAGCTGATGCAGGGTTAGGAAGATAAATGGAGTGGGGAAAGGAGAAAGGCAGCAGTAGGCTGTTTGGTCAGTGCAACGTACTGAGTAACACATGAAAAATATGCTAAAGATGTCCCCACACAAACCAAAATACAAACTGGTGTCCTGAAAGAAAGGGAGATTTTTTTATTTTATTTTTTTTTTTCACAATCCTGAAGCACAAGTGTTAGAGAGCTTGCCAGCTCAAAAGACCAGAGAGAGAGAGAAGGAGCAGTCACATTGGTTCAGCAGTGCTGCAGACCTCAGCCTCTTGGGGTGAACAGTTTCTGCATGTCTTGCATGAGCTGATCACTCACTTCATCAGCTCAAGGCAGCAAAGCCAGGTGGCACTCAGCCACCACGCAAACAGGGTTTGACCCAGTCACCCCATGGGAGCCCACAAAGGTGGAAGAGCATGGTGCTTCCCACCCTGTTTCAGCTATAGACTGCAATCGTGAGGGCATGGAAAGGAGCTCTTCAGCTGGACATTGGCCATGATGCATGTCACACTCTCAGCCATGTAGCAATGTGAAGATTCTTCTATAATGATTTTAAATGGCATTTTAAAAGCACAAAGGAGAAAAAGAATGCAGTTTTAGAAAGCACATCATTGATGTCTGTCAGAAACATGTGGCTCAAGACGGCTCTTACGCTCTTGGACTGCTGACGAAAAGCCTGATTGTGGGCTGTGGCACTGCAGTTCCTGCTGCAGTACGTCAATGTAGCTTACAGCACGTTACTGCTGTCTTGCTTGGGCTAATGTGACACCTTCTCTCTCTCATCATTTGTTGTAACTCTTGCCAACTTATTTTCCCCTTGTATAAAGTAAGGGGGAGTAAATCTGAGGGGGAAAAAAGCAAACCACAAGAAACAAAAGAAGAAAACCTTCAGAGAGCTAAGTCCAGTGGCATGTGGTGGCGAGCACTGTGCTGAGCTTCCTGGCTGCTGCTCCAGCCTTGTAGGGTCTAGTTGTGCTTCCCACAGGAAACATCAGTTATAAGACTCTTTTATTCTTCTATTTCTGATAACCTCACCTCACATCCATGTGCGTTTTATCTGGATTTATGGTTATATCTTTGCCAGACTCTCTCTGATGCTCCTGGCTGGGGGGGATCCCTTGAATGACAGTCTGCTCTATCTTGTCATTGCTGGTGTCCTGTGGGGTGGAGGGACTCAAAACCAGTGAGACGAGGCAGAGCAGCTGGTACTAGAGTTCTAGCGAAGCACTGGGCAGGAAAAGCAGGACAGAAATGTGAAGAAACATTAAAGCACACTAATGAGTTTTACTTGCAGCTAGAGTGGGAGCAATGGTAGCTAATTCTGCAGCCCACTTTGTAACAAAAGAGGTGCTTATAAAGTCTGTCTTTCAACCAGGTTATTTTTACTAGGAAGCTAAAATTCAGAGTTGGATTTGACCTCAGCAGGACTGCTGAAGTGAAGGTACAGACACTGCTCAAAGGACGATGTACCGATGACGTGGAGGTGCAAAGTGACTGGATTTATGCTACCTTTCAGGTCCCATTGCAAGGTTAGGTGTAGCCTTCAGTAGCTGGTGCAGTTTCACACTTTGCATGAGACTGTTGCATGAACCACTGCTGGCCTGAGGGTTGCTGGATAAGCCATTGTAAAGCTTGTTGATGTATAAGATACCAGAGCATCTCTGCTTCCACTGGCTGTGATTGTGGTTTCTGGATATTTGGGGCTCATTTCCACCTGCCCATACCCCAGTACTGCAGGGTTGCTCTGCATGAGCTCCACTGCTAAATGAAAAGGTCAATTATGCATCTTTCTGCTCTAAATACAGTGAACTGGCTTTTATAGGAAAAAGAGCACTTGGCAGCAAAGCTATCTAATAACAGTGACTAGACTTCTTTAACTTATTTATTTATTTATTGTCTTTCAACTGCAGCACACAATTGTTCAAAGATGTAAAATGAGATTTCTGCTGGGCCTGACTACGATGTTGCTAAATAGTGGTTATTGCCTTCTCATTTCACAGGAAAACTGGAATCAGAGGTTCAGAATTTCCACTGCATTTATCATGACTGGGAATACCTCAAGTGCACTTGGCAACCAGGTCTCCTCGCTCCTCGTGATGTACGTTACAGACTATATTATTGGTATGTATCTGTAAAATATAAAAGCATCTAGGCAAGAATCAAGTGAATCTCTCAGGGCACTAAAATGCCATGGTAATAGGCTTTTATGGCTGCCAACGCTATCACATGATCCACCCAGAATGAACAGAAATACTGCTTCAAGCAACATGTGCCTTCTGGCAAGGAAATGCCAATCCCTGCTTCCTTCCTTAAAATCAGGTTCATGCTGACCTCTTATAGGTGCCTTCTACCTTCTTCCTTTCCCTTTTATTCACCTGCATGAACCACTTTCTGCGTGTTGTCAATCACAAAGCCTTGTGGTTTCCTTTGCTGAATGTACCTGGATCATTCTGGCTGATCGTAGTGCGTGTATTTCTATAGGACAGCATTCAGTAGGAGGTTACCAAACTCAGTGAACCTTATAAAAAGAGCAGCGCTCCACGGCATCTAACAGTTTTAGTGCTCAAATATATTTTCATAGCCTTAGCACATCTCATAAAAGCAAACATGCTGTCAAAATGTAATAATAGTGCATATTTCTCTGTTCCTTTTATACTGCTGCCTAATGGTTCTGTTCTGCAAGAAAAACAAAGCTAGACTTAGTGGTTTGGGGCAAAGTAAATGCTGTATTTGTGCTTCAATTCCTATGACACTATGGTAAGGATGACTAGTTAAGAAATCATTGTGTTTCATGCTTTTGGGCTACATACAGAAAACCATAGCAGCTTTTTAAAAATAGTTTCCATGTAGCTCTTGGAAATAATCTTTGAAGCAGAAACACTGATTTGACATGAGGGCCAGATCCTGCCCTAACTCCACTCACACAGTGGCATCCTGTGAGGCTTCTTGCGCTCCAGGAATTGAGGAGAGGTTGACACAGCCTACAAACCAACCTAGGAAGCCATCTGTGCATGTTAATTTGTTTTTTTCTCCTCCTCACACTTTTCCCATAGCAGAAGACCAAGTATCCGAGGCATAACACTGTGCTTTGGATCACTTGCAAAATGCAAAGGGTGGGTAGGATACAGGCAATGCATGGGACTTAGATTAAAACTTTAAAAAAAAGGCCTCACCCAAGTAGTAACTGCCACTGCTTTGGTTATTTTTTTCTTTCTGTTTTCCTAATACACCTCTAGGTACGAGGGGCTGGGCCACGCGGTGCAGTGTGATGACTATATTCAGGATCATGGGATAAACATCGGTTGCATGTTGCAAAACCTGACCCAAGCGGAATATATGGATCTGAGCATCTGTGTCAATGGTTCAGCAGCAGCCATTCTGTTACGGCCGTTGTACGTCACCCTTCGCCTTCACAACCTAGGTAACAGTGGCAGGAAAGCAACAGGGCTCTGGGGACCCACATGGCCACCATGCACCCAAGGCTCATATCTTGCTTCAGGGGGTTGAAACAAATGTGTGATCTCATAGATGGGTGGTTGTAATGCATCTGGGTAGATTTCCTCCTAGTGAAGAGGCTGTGGCATGTGCCATACAGGGCTTTAGTTTCCAGCAGTGTTTGCATGTGAGCAGTAACACTCAACACGCCCTGGAGGATCAGTGGGTGCCTCCAAATGCTGCACTCATCAGCTGTACTACTTGGGATAAATGATCTGCTGGGCAGATGGCAGAGCATCTGTGGGTTTTTTGGCTCTAGCAGCACTGCCACAGTGGTGGCTTCATTGACTTCTCCTGGAATTGAAACTGCTGCTTTGCTCCTGTGAGCACAGGAGAGATCTT
This sequence comes from Todus mexicanus, assembly GCA_013389965.1. NCBI lineage: Eukaryota > Metazoa > Chordata > Aves > Coraciiformes > Todidae > Todus > Todus mexicanus. The sequence goes on from WEIS01037005.1 coordinate 20,143, forward strand.
AGAGCTTTCCTGTTCAAACCAAGCTAAGGGCTGTCAAGAATTGAGTGCAAGGTGTGGTGGTATCTTCCAGAGAAAAGGTGGACTTCAAACCCGTAAGAGACAGGGAAAGGAAGCAAAGCATATATGTACTTGCTCTTTATTACGGGCACTTACCATGCTGATGCATTTACCCACACGTAAATGTCAGTGGAATAAATAGCTAGCCCTCCATTTAAGCCACTGAATTAATAAGCAAGATTTCTGGATTCAGTTAGTGCTTCCATGTGCTTCATGTGTGGCATTGGGCATCTGGCATAAACCAGAGCCTCGCCTGGGACGTAGAGAGTGTCAGGCCAAGACTGTTGCAGTGTATCATTGCAGGGGCTGAGGCTGCCCTCACAGCACAGGGAAGGGTGGCCAGCCTCACTGCAAGGGAACATGCTGAGCACAAAGCTCACATCTCAGCATATCAAAACCCCTGCACCACAGCCCTGAGCAAGAACCTAGCCCAGCCCACGTGTCAAGTTAAAATAAACAACTCACCCTCCACCTTTAATGACATCCTTCTGCTGCAGCATCATGACTGATAGCAAAGGGAGCTCAGAAATTTCATCAATGGGGAAAAGGGACAGAGATTGGCAGTGATTAACTGAAGCCTTTCCCACCAGGAGCTGTTTGATTGCTTCTCTTGACCTTCTCTCTTTTTGTTTCCCCCCAGCAAAGCCCTCACCCCCAAAGCAGCTGGTGGTTTCTATGTCTGCATCTGAGGAGCTCCACATGGCATGGAGTCCACCAGGAGGCAAAACACCATCCCAGTGCCTGGAGTATGAGGTTCAGCTGGCAGAAGACTCAGGGGAGGCCAAGGCTGCCTGGATGGTAAGAACAACACACACCATGCCACGGGGAGGGGAAAGAGGTGGGGGAGCCCTGTGTGAATGAGGAGGCACACCAGAAAACTGGAGTTTGTACTGAGTTGCAGACAGTGTGTTAGCTACATGGACTGCGCAGAGCTGGTGCTGCCAGTGGAAAACAATGGCCAGCTGCTCCATTGCACATGCTCCTGCTTGAGACCTTGACCTCCCATTGTAGCATTTGCTTTAGCAGTAGCAGGTCCTAGCACAAGTCTCCGAATGACTGCTTTCTCAGGCGTGCTGCACGTTACCTCAGAAACCTGTCATAATGGAAATTTAAAGATTGTTGTGGTTTGTTTTCCTAAATATGGTGGCACAACTTGGTCCAATAAAACTATAATTCTAATCTCTACAAAGAAGTGGCCTGGGACAAAGCATGCCTTTTATGCATAGTCCTTTTTCCTTGTTCATTATCCAGGTGTGGCTTTGATAGCAAAAGTGGTAAAAGCTAATTAATCTTAGGGGCATCTGAAGGACATTTTTTCTTTAATTGCCATATTCTACGCATAAGTCTTCTTAGCTAATTTAATAAAAGTTCCCATAAATTAACAGGCATAAATGGGAACATACATGATGTCATCCCACAGAATGTATGTATTTTCAGTAAATTCATCTGCATAATAATCTTATTTGCATTAGCTGTTCCAAAACTATTATGAAATGATTTAAAACTGCCAAAACATAATCCAAGGGTTTGCAGAGCCTAGAGAGTGTGTTCAGAAACATCAGGCCATGCCAGAGAGCTACTGGTGGGGGCATGTAATTCCTTGACATTTGTTCTCTCTGTTTTGTTTCTCAGCCTGTGTCAACCCAAATGGAGACCACTTTAACAATTTCCAGAGCAAATCAAAGCCACATTTCATGTGCTCGTGTCAGGGCAAGAACAAATATTTTCTGTGCTGACCAGGGTTTTTGGAGTGAATGGATGCAGGAGTGTTTCTCTGGTATGTGACCCGAAGTAACCAGTGTTTCTTATACATCCTTTATAAAACCTGTTTGCAACTAAGCACTGATGGCTGCCGTGGGCATTTGCTGATGTTCAGCACTAGAGGTGGGATTTTGGTTTAGTTACACCCTCAACCTACTCCAGTGCCACCATTTCTACTGCATTTTGTCTTCTGTGCACTTAGCAGGAAAGCCCCCAAATACTAATATTTCTGCACCAGTACATTCTCCCTCTGCATAGGGACAGCTGTGACAGAGGTGTGACTGCTTTGCAAGACAGGGCACACTGTCTCTGCAGTGCAATCTCCTGGCTGCTCCACACCATGGATCAGCTCCTTTTCATCCCATAGGCTCTACAAGGCTGTCCCTGTGTGCACTGGCTTTGCTGCAAGATGCAGAAGGCTGGGAAGAAGCACATAGTGGTAGCTACATACCTATGCAGGATATATGTTACCCTGAAGGACTATGTTACCCTATAAAGTAACATATACCTGTCATATATCTGTAATAAATAAACAAATAAACAAATGTAGGGTAACCAACCTGGACACACTTAGTTCGCATCTGAGTCCAAGCTTTGTAAGAGGTAACATGACCTGTTCTAGAAGCTACTGTTTTCATATTTGCTGTCATTTATCTTTGCAGTGTCCAGAAAAGATGACAAACAGCTATTTATCCTCGTTCCAGTCATTCTGAGTTTGTCAAGTAGCCTCATAACATTTATACTGATTGGCCAGTGCAAGAAAAGGTAAGCACCAAGGCAGTGTGTCTGTGCAATGTACTCTTACGCAAGTGTCTCAGACTACAGTTATAAATGAAACAGCGTATTGAATACTAAGAGCCAAACGTTAATAGATGCCTTAAGACTGGACACCAAACAACAGTTTATTTTCATGAAACAACCACGTAAGAGCGCCTGCTTCTGATGTAAAATGCCTCAAAACTACCCATAAACTCACAGCAGAGACCCAGATCCTGCGCATGTGATGTTACAATGATGTTAAATGCAGCAAAGTTACTTGCATGCACAGCATAAATAATGCCATTACCTTGCCCCGAACCACTCAGGCATCCAAGATTTGTACTGGTTGTGTTAAAGTGCCATTTTTAGGAGCTAAGGCCTCCTTCTCTTTGAGGTGCTGTCCCAGTTGTTTGCATTCATGTCAATGGTGGCATGTGGGGATAGCAGATGGAGTGGATGAATTTGCCCATATCCAAATTACTGGTACTGATGCCATCTTCGTGTCTGAAGGATGACTTAGAGAGAACTGATCCCCTGGTACTGATAACTATTACCTTTTGCTTATGGCCACATACATAGGCAAGTAGGTTGTTTTTCTAAGATGCCTTTTAAAGCATCGTTAAACTGGCTATTAGAAACACCTTCATGTTGTCTTCAAAGATGAACTGACAACGCTTTGGTAGTTGAATGCATGAAGTCTGAGACACATACTCCTTCATCTTTGCTTTGTATACACCTTTCAAATGTTTCGATTTGTGAAATTCAAACAAAGTGTAGATGCTAGCAAGAAAACTGTGGAAAGCAAATGCTTCCTGCATTGCCACTGGCATGTGGTGATGTGTGATGGGGATGCTGTAGCATGTCCCCAGCTGTCTCTCAGTGCTGGAAATAACAGTCTGTGCCCATTTCAGATACCCAACAGGAAAGCCATTGCATGCAACAGTGGGATGCTAACTTTGCTTGCGACTGCTGTACCACTTGTATTTGATGGATTACTCTTAGAACATTACCCAAGGACAGCTGAGAAGTCCTGGGTTTTCCCCAGCCCGCTTGGGTCTTCCCTACCTGCAGCCATTTGAAAGCCTGGTCGTTGCAATTCAAGTCCTCAATGGGCCCAGGAAAACATTGGAGGAGCTTTAAACTGAGTCTGGAGCAAGCTGTGTCTGATGAAAGGACAAGGGAGAAAGAAGATGCGGTGGAAACTGCCATGAATAAAAATAACAAATTGCTCTGTGGTTTTGTTTGCTTGGGGTTTTTTTATGTTGGTTTTTGTTTGTTTGGGTTTTTTATAAGGATTATGGTAATCTTTCAACACTGAAGGGTAGCACCTCACAAACAATGCTGGGTACAATTACCTGCATCTAGCCACGGTACCTAACCTTGCTCTCACCATGTGTTCCTGGTCCCCAAGTACTCAACA
>WEIS01037005.1:24189-37851 GCA_013389965.1 Todus mexicanus
GAGCATCTAAATGCTGAATATAAGCTACTTGAGCTATTTATTTCGTTCACTGATATGCCTTATCTGTTGCAAAGCAGAAGTGGGGAAGCCTTGAGAGAAACTTTTGCTGTAAAAGGGTATGATCACAGGTACTGCAAAAGACAGATGATTTAGAGAAGTAAAGGTTACTCTAGCAAAGGCAGTGTGGGCATTTCTCTAGGAAACAGATGCTGGTACCAGAATTCAATGAAGTACCCAAGATGTCACTCAACACCATGTATTCAAATGATGAAATTGCTGACTGATTTATAAGGAACAATTCCCTATGAACATGATTTTTAAAAAAAAATATAAATCAGCACCAGATGAGACACTGTACTCCAAGCCCATTTTGTGTTTGGTTTTTTTTGGTCAAAAAACTAACCAGCTCAAACCCAAGATTTAGCAAGCTTTCGTTTAATCTGAAAAACCCTAGAAAAAGCATTTTCTTACAGAAGTATTTATTCAAAATGGGAGTTTCTAGTGAACAGTGGAAGCTCACAGAAAAAATCAAGTTTGTGTCAATCAGCTATGTCAAGAGCCGTGCTACTCCAATCAGGCACAAAACAACGCAACAAGTACTGTCTTACACATCCAACTGCAAAATTATTCAATCATTATCAGCTGCTTCCACTGTTAATTGGTCATCAACCCAATGTTATTTGGGGAGCAACCAAAGGAGGAAAGCACCAGCAAAAAATGACCTGTTCATCGACTAGCACAGAAATGAAGTTTCCTGGGTGTAATTTTGATGAGACAGAGTCTCTGACTCTACTGTCTCTTGGGGATTCTGGCCAGCCAACATGGGATGGATTTATTTTTAAAATTACCCATGAGCATGCAATGGGCCTTGAAATACTGGTTTACCTTTATGAATGCAGCACATTAGAATTGGAAAAGGGAGCTGAGAAGGTGAAACAGAGAATGTGAAAGGAATCATGAGAGTGGGAAGAAAGAACATAGGAATGAAGCTGTCTTGGCCCAGATGCAGCCTCCAGCTCAGGGACACCAGGCCTACAGACATCCCTAAAACATTCTCCTTAGAGCAATTCAAGGGAATGCATGCTTCATGCGACAGGCCAGCTGCAGGAGGTTAAGAACAGCATTTCCTCTTCTGTGCAATGGGAGAGAGCAGCTCTTTGCTTGATGCCCTCCCACCAGTTGTAGAGTGTCTTTCCTTCTCTCTGCTCTCCAGCAGGATTTTTGTAGCAACAACAGGCACAGCCCTACACTGTAGCTGTCCCTGGTCAGCAGAGTGCAAATACTTTGCTCTGACTTGCTATGGAGGCTGGGCTGCATGCACCTCCCTACAGAGCAGTGGGCCATCAGGGCAGGGAAATCCCTGACAGGTCCAAGCCTGTGTCTCCTGTTCTGCAAGACCAAGGTAAGCAGAGATGCTCAGTCAAGCTTGTTCTGGGAGTTTTGAGTACTTTCAGGAGCTAGAGGACTTTATCACATCCAGAACTGGGTAGCATTTGGGTTACAGGTTTTCAGAACTGCCACCAGGGCAACAGTTACTGCACTAATAATAATGGTTAAAAACATTTAAAAAGCACTAAAGAAAACAATTGGAAAGACTCCAGTTGAGATTTGTCATTATTGGAAATAGTTCCTGGTAGGACTCTGATGTTCTGTCAGCCTCTTAAACAGTTTAAACATATACTAAAAAGATGAATGTGTTGTGAACCTCCCATAGGGTAAAATTGAGGCAGGCAGCTAGAGCCCATCCTGCTGTTCTGGGTACGTCTGATGTGATTTCACCCACTTCACCACATGGCAACACCGGGCACAGGCATTTGGAGTGGTCTAAATGGTGTGGTAACCACGACTGGCTGGACTGGTTTAAGTTGGGTTAAAGTTTCTAATCTAATTTTGTCCAAAAAGAGGTGAGAAGGGAAGAAGAATTAAAGAGAATGGGCACAGGTAAGAAGCAATGAAGGAAATAATGTTGTACCTCTACAAGTAGAACTCCTCCCCAAAAAAGATCAGGGCTATTTCAGTAACCACAAAATATAAAATTTGGGTGGTTGGCTGCCTAGAAACCTCCCTAGTAACAGAGTGATAAATTAAGGACATATCCCTCCTTTGGCATACTCTGCTCTTATTGTTCCCAGATCATGTCTGGGTTCCCTGACATTTTCACCATCTTAGACCCACATGTCTAGAGAGGAATGTCTTTGCCAAACATACAAAGAGAAGTCCTTTATATACCCTTGAGTTTAGGGTCTTTTTTCTGTATTTGACTGAAAGTCTTAGAGCCATTTATTGAAAACACAACCTTTCCTACAGAGGTTTTTTTTCACTAAAGAACGTCAATACTTGTCAAATATATGAAACCATGATCCTGCGCATGCTGCGGGGAAATGCAAAATTAAAATGCATCTGTTGTATTCTAACTGCTTTTGGAAAGTAGCAAAACCAGGAAGGCAAATGCCAAGGTCTCTGAACTCACAAAAATTACCCTCCTCCTCCCACTGAGATCTATTTCCAAGCTGCCAGCAAGAGAATAATTTGAAACCAGTTTACCTTCTGTTTCTTCATTATCCATCCTCATATATTTTAATTTTTCTGACTAGGCTCTTGAAGTGTTTCAACTACTATAACCTACTGAAAGACATAAAGTGAGGCTGGCATCTCTCAGGTGTTCTTTACTCCGCTTGCATTTAAGGAAAGAGAAGTCATGACTCACTGGTGGAGGCATCTTCGTTGAAGTTTTCCATCTCATAAAGGAGCTAGAATATCCATGGCCACTGGATGTCAGCATCTGTGCTTGGACGCTGAGGAGGACGCAGGTGCAGTATAGCTTCTGCCAGAATTCAGTATTTAGTGCATGAAATTTAAATAGGGAGGACAATGAGTCTCTCTCACTTAGATAGATGAGTTTTGGTCTTTTTGTACTGCTAAGCAGAGAAGAGTCACACCTTTGTCCATCATTCAGCACCAGGCTGACTGTTGGGTAACATCACGCGTCATGCCTTGTAGCATCATGACCATGGCCCAGAGTTGTTACACTGACTAGAGATATGCCCCCCTGGCATGTGCCAGCAAAACTAGCCCCTGACACTCCCTTCTCTCCCACACTTGTGTCACTAAACACTCACAGAAATACCACGTCAGCTCAAACTGGAGGCTCAGCCGAGTGAGGACTGCATGCCACTGTGTGTCCCTTATCACTCTGGCATCTGCTCTTTCATTCCCCAGTCACCATGGGTCTCAGCACCCATTCTGGATCCTCCACTGCTCTCAGGACACATCCCTGAGCCACTGCAGCTCTAGGGAGCACCTAGATCTGAAAAGAATATAAAGCAGCATAACCCTTCTGGCTTCAGTTTCCAGATATCAAGGCTTTGGGAGTGCAGTAAGTAATGATATCATCTAAAATCTAAAGAGCTTCAGTATCCATGGCAGGCTTGCAGCTCACTGCTGTGTGCTACAGGGTACATTTGAGAGCACTGTGAAGCTCTTTATGTCTATGCAGAAGCTGAATTTTCTCAGGAGGGTCTGTAGTTCTCATAGCTTCAAGGCAAACAAGTAGAGCTGATGCATGTGCTTAACAAAACAATTTGCAGCAACATATTGGGGCTGAGCTGTCTGAACAGCTGAAACAGCTCTGCAAACCATCTGTGTCAAGATGCTCTTCCCAGAGTACAAGAGAGATAAAACAGTCAGCTGAGAAACAATGATCACCGCAAGATTTTCATGAAAACCAACTATTTGCTTCCCCGTCATCCTGGGCTGCTTGCTTTGTTCAGACATGCAACAGGACTAGTCTGCTCAAGAAATAAATCATCATTTCAGCAAGCATTACACCACCAGACACATTAAAATAACCCCCAAAATAATTAAAAGATCCTAAAAATGGCCTTGACATTTTCTTTTCTGATGGTTCTGCCCAGAAAACAATCTCAGTGTTCAAGCAGGTCTCACTCCATGGAGAGACAAGTGCAGACATATCCTTAAGCATGGGGGCTTGACAGGTGTGGTGGCAGCCCTACTGCTGTCCCCGATAATGGATGCACTCGCCTCCAACACCAAAGGGAGACTGCACAGCACCTCTGCCTTTTCTGAGATAATAAATTAGGCTGCATTGCCCTGCCTTTGCTGGAAAGTGCAAAAGTTCCGATGACTGCAGTGCGGAATTTGAGCCTGGGTCATCAGTGATCAGCTGCAAATTATGCCTTTTCTCTCCTTGCCTAGGAAGCTGTGAATGGAGGTAGTAAAGACATGCAAAGGCGTGTTACACCTTTGGTGTGCTTGATTCTTCTACCTCACAAAAACACCAGGGACTTGCAGATGTCATTTTAATTTAGAAAAAGGAAAAAAAAACACCCACAAAGATTTGATGGTTTGGGTTTTTGTTTTGTTCTCCACCCACCCCCAACCAGATATCTTTATGATTTAAAACTAAGTAGAGTGGCAGAAGGTTCTTCATTGGAATTCATGCAGTAGTGGAGAAAACATGCATACCAAACAGAAATATGATGTTCTTGGGGGAAGAAGCTCTATATTTCAAGGTTAAAATCTGTAAATACATCAGGCCCTCACCACCCAGGCACAAGGTCAGGCTCTGAAGAACTATTTACCCACATTTGGAAAGAAAGCTTGCACTGGAATGTATACCAGATAAAGCAAGAGTTGTAAGTGTCCAGCTGTCCCCAGCTCTGTTTTGTTCAGGTGGATACCTGGGTGCCAACTGCTGCAGCAGTCCACAGCAAACCTTTTCTGCCAGTCTGCTTCTGCAAAACTTAATCTTCACAAGGACTGCAGCCTCTCAGATTGGTCTTTGTGGATAGCTGCCCAGAAGTTCGTGTCCGTGCTGCCAGTTTATTTAGAAACACTCAGACTGAGAAAACAATAACCTTGCTGCCTACCAGGTTCAGCTGAGACCACTTTTAACAACAGAGAACTTAAAAGGCCAACAGCACAATTTATTTTACTGAAGCAAGAGCATGAAGTTCCTGGCTGCACAGTTGGAAACACAGCAACAAAGAAAAGCATCTAAAAAGTCAGACAGTGCAAGCACAAAGCAGGCTCTTAGCCCTTAAAGCTGCTCACCAGTGTTTTCTCAGCTACACCAGCTAATAGCAGCCCAACAGGACATTACCTCAACACTGTGGCTTTTCAGAGCAGACTAAGACTGGCTCCAATAATACTCAGTGTCTACAAAAATGCTATTGTGGGTAAATGCAACTCACTTACATGACTGCACGCAGTCAGGCTTGGGTTAGCTAGCTGGTTGATTCTGGATGCTTCTGTGGATGCAAATGAAATATTGCTTCATTCAATTTAGGGCTCGCTTGGGGCTGGGAATACACGTCCTTCACAATCCCTTGACTTCACATTGTCCTTGCGGGAGATGCTCTGACTTGGCATAGCCTCACTTGCCTTCCTCCAAAATTGTCGCCTAAATAGCTCCTCTCCCTCCTTAGTCAGAACAAACACTCCTTCATGTTCTGATGGAGAGCTTTCTTCACCCATGTTTGGATGCTAGGAGGAACAAGCCAAGCTTTCTACTCTCTTCTCATTAAAAGTGCTTTCTATGCCCGTGCTTGGACTTGTGTCTCCCACTGTGTCTATCACTGGGGCTGCTGTTCAGGTCTAACACACACTCTTGATTATTTTTTTAAAGCAGCAGTGCCAATTAACTACAGCATAATAGGCAGTCACATCCATTTACCTTCAATGAGTAAAGACCTGGCTAAGGAAAACCACTATTTTTTCACCATGTTTTGCTGCATCACTTGCTTTGTTGTATGGAGTCAGTAACACATCCTAGATCTTTGCTAAATACCATCATAGGACAGTCTGGTAAAGGATGCAGGCAGTTTTCTCTTAAGCAACACCTAGAAAAGATGCAAGATAGACAAAATGCTTGTTTGAGGGTTAGGCCACCAGTGTGCTAGTCTTGTGGATATGCTGCAAAAAGGAGCAGGAGTACCTAGCTGAGGGGGTTAAAGTTTGCCATGACTTCACAGGTGGATCGCTATGGATCGTCTTTGAAGACATTTTGGGATGTGAACTACTGGCGCCTACGGAGGAGGAACCCCCAGCACAGCTGAGACCATTTCTGGCCTTTTGCACTTACCTGTTCTTTGAGTAGTGTCATGATCTTTGGGAATGTGGGCTCCACAGAAGGGGCACTGAAGTCTTCCTCTGCCAAAAGTCACAGAAGATCTGTTCCAGTCTTCAGACAGGACCCTCATTAAAGTCTTCAGCGGCTTTGATAAGCAGCCATCACCATCTTTTCTTCTGTGGAAAGACATTAACATCAGAAGCACATGCAAATGTAAAACTGCTCTAAATTTTAACAAATGCAATCAGGCAGTGGTCTAACAGGCACCAGCTTACAGATAACTTTTAGTGCATCAGCAATTTAAATAACACAAAGTGCCACAATTAGATCCTATGAAAAACATATGTTGGATAATTAGACTGCATTTTAATTAAACAGTTTATCCAATTTGTTAAACTAATCACAATTCAAGCACAGGAAATCTCAGAACAGTGGATTTAACATGCTGCTGTGTGATGCTGCATAATTCATTTTTCAAGACATCTAACATCTAAGTGTTGCTAGCCCACTGGAGCAATAATGCAGGAGTCTTTGTCCCAGGAAAATGCTGTGGAAGTAGTATTTATATGCTGACATCCTTCATTTTGGAGCAGGGGGAAGCAGAACATAAGGCAACATTCATGAGACATGTAATACATAACAAGGCTTACTTCATAGTCTCAGTTTTCCACAATAATTTTTCACTCATCCTCTGCTGCAAGGAGTTTGTAGAATTCCCTTGTTTTCTCCACTCTAGAGCAATGAGAGTGTATCACCATTTGTGACATCACTAGACACTTATCCACTTGTGTCTACATTTAGCCTGTATCCAGACTAAACTACAGCAGTTGCTCTATCACCTGATGACCCCTCCCCAGCAGAGAAGGGGGAATCAGGAAACAGAGAAGAGAGACTCATGGGTTGAAAAATGGATTTAACGAAACAACCAAACTTATACCAATGCCAATATAAAGTAAGCAAAGTTATTCTCAGCCCAGCAAACATGCAGTGGTCACGATAAACAGCAAGGCAGTCCCTGGGAGCAGGAAGGAGAGGAACCCAAGCACAAAACCTCCCAAACTTCCTTAGCAATCTTCCCCCTTTATGAGCGTGATGTTTATGGGATGGGATACACCTGCGAGCCAACTTGGGTCAGCTGCCTTGAATGACTCCAATCTGCTAATGGCCTGCAGACCATGGCAGGCATATGATTCTGTCCAGTGAAACCAGAGCAACTTGTTAAGGCCCCTCTCCAGATCTTTGAAGTTGTTGCCCAGGAGGACAGGCTTTTGTAATCTTTTCTTCAGTTGCACTGCTCAGCACAGAGTGGAATAAATCCCACAGGGTAGTGTGCCAGGACACGCTGTGCCAGGTCCTAAAGCCAGCACTCACCTTACAGGAGTGCACAGAAGGGCTGCCTGGAGCAGCATGCAGCTCAGGGCACCCTGTGCTACCAGACTCGCTCCCCATGTAGCAACACACCCTCCTGCCATCAGCAGAACCCACAATTTCAGACAGTTTTAAGCAAAATTTTTCAGTCTGTAGCTCATGCACTTGACTGCTTGTTAAAGATCTTCTGCTGTGGTTCTTTAATTGGCAAGCATGCCTTGCTGCATTGTTTGTCTGTCTCGACTCTCCATCTCCATGTTGTTATGGGACTGCAGCATCCCTGCACAGCCAAGACGGAATGACACATCACATAGATATTTTGTTGACTTCTGACAGCTTCAGAGTACCATTTTCAGTATGGGTAAATGCAAAGAAGCAGAAGACCTAGACTTACAGAAAAATGAGGGAGAAACAGAATAGTCAATAACAACTTAGTTAAAAATGAAAAAAACCCCTCAAACAAAACAACAAAAACATTTTTTGGTATGCACATCCCCCCACTACATTGTCACTAGAACAGTCCGCATTTCACAGTGACACCTACAGTTGTATTTGATCTTCCCATCACAGGTTTCCTCCCCAGCTGTTCAGCTATTCCCACTTTTTCAAAGGAAGACTGAAGCATGGTGACATCTCCCGTTGCTTTCTGGCGGCTCTGGGATGTGTGTGTTCATGTGTGCAGATGTGAGCATACATCTGTCAATCTCTGTTCTTCTGCTGCACCTGCCCAAGGTTTAGTGGTCTTTGCATGCTTTTTCCCAGGAAAAAGCCTCTGATGCCTTTTCTGCTGCAGTTTGAAATGGAGACAAAGCCAAGTGCAGTTCTTATCTTGGCATGTGGCTTTCCTAATGATGCTGTGACCCAAAGAGGAAATCCGTCCAAGAGACATCTGCATCGTTATCACATCACGGATGCTGCTTTTGGAATGCCAAATTAGCTAATTTGTCTGCAAGAATATCAGACACTCTTCATTAGCTCAAAGCTAAACAGCATTTCTGAAGAGCTGCTTGCAGTTTGTTGTGTTTGGGTTTTTTTTTTTTTTTTCCTTTAAAATATGGTTTTCCTTTGAAATTTGGGGGTTCAGATCCAGGGCCCTTGTGACTCCAGCACATCAGCTGACTGCAGTCAGCCTGCTGACTTGGAAGAGAAGAGCACTGGCCGTGATCCATGCCAGTGATGAACCTCTTTGTAGGGCTGTCCAGACGCAAGGCACGAACGCTTTACATGTGCATCTATATAGGGAAGAAGGCCCTAACCACACTGTTTGCACTGACTGCTCACACATCACCTGAAACTAACATCTTTAGATTATCACCAAGATAAAAAATATTTCTGACTCACAAGTCATTAAAATGAGGAGAGCCATGCTGAGGTGGGATGCCTTGAAGCTCCTCAGCATTAGTTCTGAACTGTATTGCCTCCCAAATGCAAAGTCTCTGGATAGCTGCTCTCAAGTGAGCGCAGGACCAGAGAAACAGGCCCTTGTCCTCAAGAGACAGTCTTGGAGGTCCTCAGAGGTCCCCAAAGCCACCATGACTGACTCCATGGATGCTACACCCCAGATTTGGCTGTGTAGGGCAACATTCACAGATGTAGATGAGCCAGCTCAGGCCTGGAAGCCAGGACAACCTTGTTTCTGGTCTCCGGTGGGGAAGGCTGCAATTCTCTACAGCTTAAGAAGGTGCTAGTTCAGGGGTTGACCCCACAAGTAGACTCCCAAGTGCTGTCAAACAGGGTAGTCAGAGATTCTACACGAACACTTAGTCATGCAGGAAGCCTGTCTGCACATATCCCATCTGGTTTGGGAAACAAAGCAAACAACAGTTCAGCTTACAGCACCATTTCCAAGGAACTGCTCTCTCTTGTTCAGTCCAAACTCAAAACAAAACACCACCACCATGCACACCATTTGTGAGACAAAAACATACCAGAACCAAGGTCTGAGGACTCATGCAATACTTCCAGTGGGTAGTCCCACCAAGCAGTCCCAGGGCAGGGCTTCTTGAGGCACTACCATGGTTAATGACTATAGCTCAGGAGAAGCAAAGCTGTTCTGGGGAAAATCTGACTTTGGTTAAGTTGCAGAGAACTACATCTATTCTTCAGACTGAGATAATTTAAAAAAATGTCACTTTTAACAGTTATTCTTGGAGGGACTAAGGAGAAGAGGGGAAATAGTTTATCACCATCTTCATATTTAACAAGTTTTGGAGTTGGAAGTGTTGAGATATCTGCTGACATTCATTTCTGATTAACCAACTGTGAGCCATACTTCAAATATGGGAGGAGAAATGAAAGTTATCCTCACCCTTATACTCAGTTTTTGTTGTTGTTTTGGGTTTTGATCAGGACATATTTTTCACTTAGGAAAGATTTTATTTGGGGATAGATGAAAGAAATAGAGGGCATATTAATTTATTAAGTTTCTCATAGACCATGAAAAAAAATAAGAGTGAGTAAACCAACAAACTTTCTTTAATAAATTAATAGCAGCATCACAAAACCCTGATGTGAATGACCCAAAGGAAATTGGGTAAGTGACAGTATTTAACCATTCACAAAAATGTTATCACCCGCTGGCCAGGAGAGAATGCAGGCGCTATAAGGCAGTCCCCTTTGTTTATCTAAACAAGTGACGTACATCAGAACGGGTCCAGCTGAGTAGCCACAGTTGACATATTTACAGTTCTGGTGCTGAATCTTTAAAAGCATTTATAAAAACTCTGTAAATTCTCTGTTCAATTCCCATTATTTACATCCAAATATAGTAGGTTCCCTATTCACTCATACAACAGAACTGGCAAGGGTATGATATGAAGGCTCCTATGCGAAGAAAATATCTGTGTGCAGATTTATACTGAGTTTGAGGATCCTGTGAAAAATGAGCTATTCACACATGACCTATTCACATGTTCTAGAAGCTACTGTAATTCATCTTATTGCTAAATGTTGTAGTTGGCTTTTAAATATATATATGTATATATATGTACACACACATATATACGCACACATATACATGTTTGAAAAAAGATGTGCTGTAAATTCATCCAGGGCAAAAAGAGAAATTAAAAAGCATTGTGATCTTTCTGATTTTTCTGTACTGTTAGAGATAATCAAATCTAACTCAGAGCAAAGGGCAGTGACTGAAGGCACAAGTTTGTGTCTCTGGCCAGTCCTTTTCCTACTGGTTATCAGATCTTTTTGAAGATGCGAGAGGATTCCTGAGCATTCAAGCCCATGGTGGTATCAGCAGGCTGGCACATGTTGCATCTCTGCTGCCTTCTGCAAGTAGTAAGCTATGTTCCACACTGGGATACCTCACCTCCCTGCATGTAAGTTACGGATTTTTCCCAGGAGGTAACAAGGGAGAATAGAGGACCATTGACTTCAGTGTATCAAGCTGGGAGCAACCCAGCAGCAGATGCAACCTGTATGTTGTGTTTCAAAAGTGGCCTCAGTGAGGTTGTTGCTGTACACACCAACGCAACAGCACAACATAATGTTGAAGCGTTAGCAGAATTTTTCATTTCTTCTACAAGCTAATTTTGGTGTGATGAACACAGCAAGTTTAGAGTATAAGCAGCTCATGTTAGTAAAATGCAATTTGTCCATGCCTAGCGTACGCTTTTCAGTTCTGTGGATTTTCACAGCCTGAGGCTGTCAGTGATGCTAAATCCATCCATGTTAGATGGGCACTGCAGCATTTGTGTATTAGTTAATTAAGATATAAAAAACTTATGGGTGATATCTGGCATTAGATAATACTCTAAACAAGCAGAATTGCATGAGAAGCATCACTCTAGAAGTACAGTGCCAGAAAGACATGATGCCTTGGAGGGTTTGCCTACACAGAAACAGAGAGGAAAATTAATTCAAATTAAACATAGTGTGAATTAAAAGCAGATTACTTAAACTGCATTAAATACCGATGTGGGTGCCTTCATTAAGATGTAAGTGGTGTTAATATGATACACTATAATTTACTTTGGGAGTGAAACTGAATAAATCCAATTTTAAAGTTAATCCAGATTAATCTTCCATGTAGACTAGCCCCAGGTCTGCATCCTTCCTGTCCCTGGTCATCATTGCTTTTGAACCATGTCACCAGAATGCCAGTCACACACTCTGTCCAGCTCTGCCCACCCTCTCCTGAGACAGAAGAAAGGAGCAGAGACCCTCGTTTATGCCTCTCTCTCAGTATCCCCCAGGGAGGTGTATCCTGCACCTCGCAGCCTCGCCCAGAACAGCACCACATGCGCAGCAGCTTCTGCTCTACAAAAGCTGTTTTTATCACCAGCACTTTAAGTTCCAGGATGTTGAAAACCAAAAACAAATGCTAAACAAGCTAAGGAATAAATAGATGTGAGGACCAAGAAGACAAGAGCTCTTACAAAGCCAGAGCACTCTTCTCCAGGTCAACCAAAGACTCTGATCATCCAAGCAATCTGTGAAGGCAGTGCCATCCACACTAAGCACAGCTTGCTCCATCCCAGAGTTGATGATTATCTGTAAGACCAAAGAAGGGCTTTTTAAAAATCTGAGGCATTCCATTTATAAAATGGTTGAAGCAGATAACTGGGGTTCGCTCTGTTTCTCACACTTCTTCTCCAAGTGCACAAGACATCCCAGCCAGGATCACAAAACCACACGAGAGCTGAATCCCACACTTTCCTTAGGGGAGCTAGAGCCTCCTGGGGAACAGAAAAATAACCCAGCAGGATTGGAGTTAAAATTTAACAGAGATTGCTTGAAGTGCAAGATTGCCCCAGTACGACAGCAAGCCACTACCCGTAACAGGACATGTCTGCCCAAGTGCCTGCACAGCCACTATGCTTTTGTGATATCCCCCTGCCAGGTTTCTGTACAGTCTTTACACGGCACAAATAGGGGTGAGGACTTAAAGTATATATTTACTGTCAACTTGAAAAAGAAAGTTATACTGACCAAGTCTAATAGCATGTATTTGATATGTAACTTTTAACATGCCATTCTGGACTCCAGCAAATGCCACCTGAGATAAATATTCAGCATTTTTGTTCATGCACTGGAAGAAGTATTCAAACATTTTGTCCATGACATATGCAAAGTAACTAATAGTTCTGATCTAGTATTAACAGTAAATATAGAACCTTAAACTTCACTGCAGTATATTAACATATAGGATTTTAAGTACTGGACTGGAAAGACAACTCTTTTTTTTTCCTTAAAAAAAAAAAAAAAGAAAGAAAAGAAAAAACTCTGTTTTGAATGCAATATTTACATCATACTTTGACCAACACATATAATTTTTACACAACAAATTTTGTCTGCAGATACACTGTAGCAAAAGACCGTGTGAGCCACCTTTACACACAGCTCACTCTTTCGCTTACAACGTTACAGCTGTTTATAGAGAGGTCTGAAGTCCCTGGTTGCATTTCAAGGCCCTCTTCAGCTTCATCTAGTTCCACGCTATTGAATTCATTGCCATTTCGATAACTAGTTAAAGTCAGATCCTTCCCATATAAAGTTGTTGAAGCAACATTCAGACACTGATTCTGCCGCAGTGTTGATTTTTTACTAGTCTTGTATTGGCAATGGATGTAATTGGAGAAAGCCCTGCGGTACGTTTTATTGAAGAGTGTGTATACGAGAGGATTAACCCCAGAGCAAACATACCCCACCCAAACAAACACATCAAGGAGTTCACTCAAGAGGTCTTTATCGCAGGCTTCCTTGCAAAGAACAGACATAACATTAGTGATGAAAAATGGGCACCACATGATGAGGAACAAAAAGAAGACGATGCCCAGGACCTTGGAGGCTCTTCGCTCATTGTTGATGGACTGCATAGTTCCTTTCCGAAAAAGCACTGCCTCCTTATTTACGGGAGAGTTCAAGTGAGATGCCCCTTCATGATTGTGAAGCATTGAAATGTTCTCTGCGTTGTTTTCCTTCTTGAGACAATTTACGCTGCTCCTCCGCTGCTTGGGCACCTCTCCACACATGAACACTGTTGCCTGTCTCTGCAGCACCTGGACGGTCAGGCAATATGTGATCACCATGATGATGAGAGGTATGAAGAATGCCATGAAGGATCCAATGAGGACAAAGTTCTCATCATTGAGGACACAGGTCCCATTTATGAACACCCTGGAATCATCTTGCAAACCAATGACTGGAATGGGCATAGATATTCCTAGAAGAAGAAGACAAAAAAAAAA
>WEIS01037006.1:0-21909 GCA_013389965.1 Todus mexicanus
TGCCCTGCTAGATGAAACCTCGCTATTGGTTCTGTTCCATGAGAAGCAGGGAGAACCACCCTATGTGTGCCATCCTTTCTGTGGCAGTCATCCTGGCAGAGCAGTGCTACTGTCCTGCATGGCCGCCAGCACAGTAACTAGCACCAGGTGTGGCAGCTTTGGAACAAGAAACTCTTGTGCAGGGTTCCTTGGAGATGGCGCCTTAAACCCTGTTAATGCTGCTTCTTGAGTAGCAGGGCAAGACAACCTCTCCTCTCCAGCTGCACTTTAGACCTGTAATCATATGCTTCAGGCGGGATGGATGCTTTTGTAATCATATGAAAACCCAAGAGTAGGAAGGGAAAAATGTGACAAAGAATAATCCTCTGCTAAGGAGCTTGCAATCTAAATACCAGCACATTGTTTCAGGATTTAAAGAGATTAGCGCAATGTAACATGGACACTGAGCTGGCTAACTCTGGCCTTCCCAGCTGACCCTTCCTAGCCATCAGTCACCCTTACTTAACTGACCATGTGTGGAGGGGAGGTACTATAACTTTCTCTTGCTCTGTGACAGGTCTGTACATTGCAGCTGTTGTGTTATCAGCTGCAGCTATCTCAGAAGCTCCAGCACAGAAATACATTTCTCTTCCTGCCAAGAGCACTGAGAGAGATTATCAGTACGGAAATGGCTTCTCTACACCAAAATGTTCAGAATGAGTCTCTTAAAACTGCTCAGTATATATACTTAGTTGTTACTCAATGACTTGCAATTTCTTGCTTTTTGGAGAACCCAGTTTCTTCAGGCTACCTCTGGGTCACAACAGACCACTGCAAATCCTGTGTCCTATACACCCACTCAGCAAGACTCCTCAGCTTTATGGCCTTTCTGACGACAGATTTCAGTACTAGCAGACTGGGTGTCTCACTGTGATTTTGTACCTGAAAATAGACTACCATCCTGCAACTATCCACACACACTTCCTCTGCCAAGTTGGTGAAACAGAACTTTCCCATAGCATCACATATTTCCAGCTTATACCTTTCTCATCCTCCATTAAGACAGCATAGTGTCTACACACTAAAGTCTTTCAGTCTTTCATAACTTTATAAAAAATCCCTGATGCACAGTATTAAAAACTGTCACACTCAGATTACTCCACAGTGACTCCATGTCTATCATGGTAGAAGTAGATATATTTGCTATTATAAATAGATTACTTCAATCTGTTGATTGAACACGTTGTCCTGTTTATGGGATGGCTCTGCTTAGGTAAGAGCTTCTGTCACTGATGCTATCCATGGAGCTATTGAAGCATCATGTATCATTTCTATGTGAAGCACAGAAGTATTATTTCCAGGATGTGAAAACGAGAATATTTTTGTGTTCAGTTACATTAAAAAAAATGGAAGACAAGACACTTGCAAGGGACACTCTACTCTCCATCTCTTCCCTCCAGGTACATACTATTATTTTGTGTCTTTTTATATGAAGCAGTTAGGTTAGGTATAATGTTTTCTGGATTGATTGGCTCAGCCAAAATAAATAATCTTGTTAAGTTCTTGTTCCAGTGTCTTTCCAGTATTTTGTTTTTCCAGATACTGAGCTTTCAGAGTTTGTTTGTTTGGTAACAGGTGCAGTCAGTACTCTGTAGTAAGCTTCCCATGAAATTAGTTAGAGTGACCACCGGTCAAAACTCAGAAATTTTTATTAACAGTGCTTCAATTAAAAGAATGACTAGGTTCACTACTTTACGAAGTCTAATAACTCAGTTATGAGCATGTGTATCAGCAGCACTTGAATGTCAACTCACATCCTCAAGTAGGTGAGCAAGTCCTAGGAAAAAAACCCTGTCGTCGAGTCCTGTCCTGAGGTTCAGTGCAAATTAGTATTGCAGCAAAGACAAGGTCTCCATGAGACACCAGTGCAATTAAACTTGTCTGGCCCATTCATTTCAATGTCTTTGTGTCAGGCAACAATGCACTGATTATGACCTAATAAATGACTAATAAATGACTAAATACTTCCATATATACCAATGCAGCCTATGTAACAACATAGCAACTTCTGTAACAATTAATACAATTAATTATTTCTATATGTAAAAAATAAATTACTAAGTACTAGAAAGTAACAACAGAAATTAGGTTTCAGATTTTCTACGCACAAAATTAAGAGGTTATATCTAGTTTCATTGAAAAGGCTCATGTTGGATTTCCAGCTTAAAAGTCAAAAAATAATTGCAGAGCAGCACTGTGTGTGTTTGCATAATTACTTGAAATCAAGGACCTATAAAAAGCACAGTTATTTCCTGTTTTGTACTACCTTCATTTTCAGTGCTGTTTAAGGAGGGCAGGCACAACATGTAAACATTGTGATAGCAGCTTCAAGATTACAAGAAGTGCCTGATATTATTGCAATGAAATTCACAGATGCCTGACAGCACATAGAAGATATTTTCTTCTTTCATTTTGTTTCATTGCTTCATTCACTGAAACAAGAGTTTTATGAGAATTTGGTATTTGTCATTGACCTTTGCTCCTGAAAACATTTACTACCATGCTCACCATCACTATTCCTTTTAGTGGCACCTATGGCTCAGTGCCTGAGAGAGTTGGGATTGTTCAGCCTGGAGAAGAGAAGGCTCCAGAGAGTACTTATAGTAGCACTTAAAGGAGGCCTACAGGAAAGATGGAGAGGGACTGTATCATGGACTGCAGTGATAGGATGAGAGATAAAGGGTTTATATTGAAGGAGAGTAGATTAGATATTAGGAAAAAATCCTTTATAGTGAGGGTGGTGCAACACCAGAACAGGTTGCCCAGAGAAGCTGTGGATGTCCCTTCCCTGGAAGTGTCCAAGGCCTGGCTGGATGGGGCTTTGAGCAACCTGATCTAGTAGAAGGTGTCCCAGCCCATGGCAGAGGGGTTTGAACTAGGTGATCCCTTCCACCACAAAGCATTCTATTCTAGTCCATGCTTCTGTGTATAAGGAAAAATAAATCTCCTATTTATGCTCTTTTTATACCTATCTTTTTTTTTACTACTATATTTTGACTTAGTAAAAGGCTTTTAATAATGATCAGTAAACTATGCCTATGAAATGTATCATCTGGGAGCATAAGCAGACCTAGAATGCAAACGAATCTTAAAAAAAGAGGAAAAAAAAATATGAGTATTTTACAAAACCAACCAAACAACAGAAAACAAAATATGGTTTTTTCATGTTTTTTCAGCAGGCGTAGGGCAGAAGTAGCTGCTTTGCATTAAGTGACTGAAAGGAGGGAGAACTAGAGAAGACACTACAACAGTGAAAGTCAAATAGCCACCTCCCTGTCACAGGAACATCATTTTCAAATAATTTGCCATACTGCATCTGTGTTTTGCTTTAAATGTATTGTGAGGTTTGTCAGCAATATTTTCCCACTAAGATACTTCTCTAAGATAGTGTTGTCTAGGAACTTGAATCACTTCAAAAAGCAGCAAGATGGTTTTCAACAAATGGTTTACAGGCTAAAATAAGAGTGGTTTTGAGAACAAAATTACACTTAAGGCTTAAACTGATCTAAAGACGTCCTACCACTGAGATAGGAAGTGCTCCTTTCCTTTCCCCTACATCCTAATCTCAATCCCATGCCACACCATGTCAGAGTTGCATGCCTGTTCATGAAGCAGAGGACCAGAAATGTCATTTGGCTTAGCAAAGGGTCCAGTAGGCACCAGAAGTGGCAGAAAGAAGGGGAGTAAGGTCATTCACTTGGAAGTAGTGGGAGTCAGTCCTTCCCCCATTTCAGTCTGGAGTGAACTGTTGGACTGACACAGATATTCGTACCATGTGACTTATGCTTGGGGTTATGATGCAGGAAATACTTAAGCCTGCTGTGATTCAAAGTTCATATGAAAACAGGCAAGCCCTCTAATTTAAAAAGAAATAAATCACTTTAATCTCAGGCTATGAACTGTGGCAGTGGTGGGAACAATCTCCTTTTTTTTCCTGCATTTATGATGTTTCTTTTACATCACTGTAAAAGAAATGTTAGACTATCAACATGACAGAATGTGGCTGGCAACCAAAATAACCTTGACACAGAAGGACTATAGGGAATAAATGGCCTCACATGAAACTGGCTATTACGCCCTGGATTTTTGTCCAATTGTGTGGCATCTGAGACATCCCTTAAGGTGGGTATAATTTATTAGCTATTCAAGGTGTAACTTGATAAAAGTGACATTTCCTGTGCAAGAAGTATTTATTTAGGAAACATAGTCGTCTCTTCCTCTTTGTGTTCATGAGATTCCTCTACCATACAAAAGTGTGTAAAATCAAAACATTTACCAACTATATCAACAGCTAACAAGTCAGAAAAAATATGTGTAACCTGACAGTTTAAGCACTCTAAGTTGGGTCTCTCCACACCTCTCACCTAAAAATTTAGATTGTAGAATCAAAGAAAAATTCAGGTTCAAAGGAACCTTGGAAGATATTCTAATCCAATCAATTTGTTGCTCAAATCAGGAATACCTTCAAAGTTAACTCCAAAGTCTTGTCTAGTTAAGTTTTAAATACCATTACAGAAGGAGCTTCCACGGCTTTTCACAAAATCACAGAATTGATATAATTGGAAAAGACATTTAAGATCATCAAGTCTAACCATTACTTAACTCTACCAGGGCACTACTACACCATGCTCTTAAGCATCACATCTATATGGCTTTTAAATACATCGAGGGATGGTGATTCAACCAATACACTGGGCAGCCTGTTCCAGTCTTTGACAACCCTTTTGGTATAGAAGTTTTTCCTAATGTCCAACCTAAACCTCCCCTGATATAACTTGATGCCATTTTCTCTTGTCCTATCAGTTGTGACTTGTGAGAAGAGACCAACACTTACCTCTCTCCAGTCTCCTTTCAGGCAGTTGTATAGTTACGAGGTCTCCCTCAGCCTCCTTTTCTTCAGATTAAACTACTCCAGCTCCCTCAGATGCTCCTCATGAGACATTCTCAAGATCCTTCACCAGCTTAATGAAGCCCTTCTCTGGACTCACTCCAACACCTCAAGGTCTTTCTTATACTGCAGCACCCAGAACTTAGTACTAACACTCAAAGTGCAGCCTCACTAGTGGCAAGTACAGAAGCACAATCACTACTTTACTCCTGCTGGCCACATTATTCCTGATGCAGACCAGGATGCCATTGGCCTTCTTGGCCACCTGGGTTCATACTTTGCCTGCAACCGGAGACCTGCAGCACCCCATCCTGGAGTGGTAGCTCCCTCTGGGTCCCCATATTCCTTCTGACAATGACTTTCAGCGGAGTGGTGACAACAGCTAGGTCCTCTTCTGGAAGGTGATGACCACTAGTTGAGTTCACCTCTCAAACCATGGGAGGAGGCCAGTTACCCTTAGCTGCACTCCCTTCTGGCCCTGGCAGAGCTCCCAGCCCTTGCCTCGTATCCTTATCTGCAGCCACCACTCCTACCATGTGGAGATGCTGCCCCATGTCCCCCTCTGGCTTTTGTGCAGGGACCTGAGCCCAGCACCCCAAGAGGGGGCTCCCCAGGGGACACCCTGGGTGACTCCCACTTGCCACTGGTTTCCTCAGATCCCTCCCAAAGGGCTTCTTTTATGACAGGGTGTTGGTCTCAGTGAGTGTCCATTGCTTCATTAATGCCCAGCTCAGAGCTGCTGCCGGTGGTTTCAGCTCCGCCCAGGCTCTTCAGCAGCCTCAGCAGCTGCCCACCAGCTGCCAGCTCCTGGCACAGCCCAGCCACTCACCCTACTCTTCCCAACTTTTCCTGACTTCTAGGAGCCCCCAAAAGATCCCCTTGCCAGTTCTTTTCACTGCAATTGCCTTCCCCAGTGAGGACTGACCTGCACTGGAGCTGGTCACCTTGGGCACCTTTTCTTTCTGGCCTTCTCTTCCAGTAGCACACAATTCTTGGGGAAAAACATTTTCCTCTTTTCCTAACAGAATTTCCCTAACTGTGGTTTGTGTCCCTGGCTGCTTTGTGGCCTCCCACTGAGCATCTCTAAGAGTTTGGCTCTATCTTTCCTATAGCCTTCCTCTAAGTGGAGAAAGACTCATTTTGGTTTCTCTATATCCCCATTTAGGTTTCTCTTTTGCAGGTTGAACAAGCCTTGTTTCCTCATATCTCAAGTCCTTCTACCCCTTGACCACCCTCTGGATTCTCTCCAGTTTACCACTTTTTCTTGTGCAGGCATGCCCTGAAATTGGACACAGATTAGATGTGGCCCCACTGGTACCGATGACAAAATAACCACTTCCCTCCAGTTGCTAGCTAATGCAGACCAATAAATAGTTCAGTGTATATCTCATGGGGGTTTTTTTCAAACCATCTAAATTGGAGATGTCCTATTTATGTTGAAGACTGGTATTTCAAGTTTCTTTATACTGCCATGAACACTGCAGAAGTGATGAGAATTGTTTTTGTTTTATTTTCACATTAAGGAAAGTTGGATTCTCAGGAGAACATTAGACCCTGGAAGCTTGTAGGTTAGGGGAAGGCATTAACCATCTAAGACATAACTATTGGAGCTGGCACCAAGGAACATCTGCTGCTGTAGGCCTAATAAAAGGGAAAAGTAAAAAGCACCTTGA
The DNA here is from genome assembly GCA_013389965.1 of Todus mexicanus. Classification (NCBI taxonomy): domain Eukaryota; kingdom Metazoa; phylum Chordata; class Aves; order Coraciiformes; family Todidae; genus Todus; species Todus mexicanus. The sequence goes on from WEIS01037006.1 coordinate 6,601, forward strand.
AAGCAAAGTGAAGTTGTACATGTGATTTGAAAGGTGTCACTCAGACACTGGGGAGGCCATTTGATCCAAAGCAATATTTGTCCCCAAGGATACTGACCAGTCAAGCTGTTCCATGCAGGGCTGAGTGTGTGTCTGGATACTGACATGTATTCCCTTGCTGTGAAACCACAGAACATAACAAGTCCCTAAATGTTAAACTTTCTCTTCACCCAATTTTTGGTCCATAAGTGACGTTTCCTTAATGTCAAAATGACAGTAATCACCGGAAAAAAATGAACTAACGAATGGAAAGTATAATATGAGGCTGGATCTTCAGCCCAGCATAACAACAGCTCTTCCGATCAATACAATGTTCCTTTTTCCTAGCTCAGAAGTGAACCATCATTTTTGACATAGGCAGGTTTACTGCTTCTTACAAAGTTTTTCAGAGTGTCAAAGGCAGTAATAATGTAGTTTCACAATAACTCATGATATAGATCAATAGTGGAGCATCTGTTCAACCAAGGCATGAAAAGATTAATCTTTGTCCTCCTCTTACCTATCAGTATGCCACCTTTTCCATGCTCTAGCATACCTGCATATGTTCATGCTGAAGTGTTTTTCCATAGTGGTCATAGCTCTATCCTGTCGATGTATTCATCCTGTCTTGTTGAAGAGTCCCAGGATAACATATTAAAGGCAGGGCAACATATCTGAAGTCCTGTCTATGGTCCCAGTCTGGAGCCTTGATCACCACAAAATAACTATTGCCTCAACTTGATAGGTAACTCTACCACAGTTTATTTGTGTTAATTATACATCTTCCCCGAGGACAGATTGTTACTAAGTTTCCTTAGCAAATTTTTTGGCTTTCAGTTAAACTTTTTACTTTTTGCTTACTGCAAAACACAAACTAATTACCACAGAAGTCCTAGTATATGAGAAATGCATGATAAATTATCTCGCTTCTTAAATGATGTTAGTAATTAAAATGCAATAAGTAAAAAGAATATACAGGGGGTTTTGTGGGTATTCTACATAATTATAAGAGCAGTTAATCAACTTGAGAGATTAAACAGAAGACATTTACAAATTAAGCAGTGTATGTGAAAAGGAGAAAAGCACCATGTGCTATGCTTGCTGCCATTTATGTCCTGAACCATTTCTAAGCTTAACTTGCTTGTATTTGGGTCACCAATCAAAGCAAATATTGAAACACTCAACAGCTAAATTATCCAATGCATCAACATGAATTCAGCCTTTTGCTCACCAACAGGAGTTTGTGATTAAGACAAGCCACATAACAGCTGCTTCCTGGAACAGCCTTTGGAGTTTTCATTTAGATGTCCATTTCCTAGGAACCCTTAGTAACCTTGGGTTGAAAATAATAGGCAGAAGTGAGAGTGCTTTTTTCTTAAAAGAAATTACATATATATATATGATTGTTTATCACTTTATTCTTTCCTGGATGGTTTCAGTTTAAAGCACTGGGGTCTTGATAATGAGACCCAGTTTTATTAGGTGAATTAATCTCATCTGCACCATCTGAAAGCACAGTAGCTGTGGTTAAGGCCTGGTTTGCTCTGCATGGCCGTAAAAACCAGTACAAAGCTGGTATAAAGTGTTCATATGCAGTGGCAGAGCCAAAGGTACAGAGTATGAATTCCTGTGAACACAGCGGGCTTTGTGATATTGAGCTCGTCCTTTCACTGTACTACTGTGAAGGATACCTTACCTGTGTTCATTTACTCATATGATTATACTCCGGATGTTCCCTTTAGCCTTTAAATTAATATCTATAGGGTTATGAAAGTTCCATCTAAACAGTGATTTTTCTAATTTTCAGAAAGGCTGAAAGCTTTTTCATGGTGACACATGTCAGACATGTATAGGTAAGGCCAGAGACATTCTGGTAGATGATGTCCCTGTTACCTTCAGGAGTGCTTCATTTTGGCAAAAACTTTTGGTAACCTAGAGAATGTACAGGATGCTGTAACAATGAGGACAATGAATTTTGGAACAAGTTTAGAAGAGACTTGACAAATTGACCATAAATTTGTGTAATTTTGCCAGAAGAGGTCAGGTTCCCAAAGGTGTAAATCAATCACATCTTTGCTCAATGGAACAAACATGAAAATGATTGAATCCAAATTTGTGAGTAGTGCTTTGCTGTAACTTGGCTTTATGACTGTCACAGATCCTTTTGATGTTTTGATAGAATGATTAAATTCGAAACATAAAGATGGCCATTAAAGCACTTTTACTTCTGGTCCCTGTCAAGGTTTAGAGCTGGGACAATCGCTAGAAGAATGATGGACATTCTCAATTAACCTCTCTCCCTTCCCAAAGGGGAAGAGAAAGGGAATAAGGGAGAGAGACTTATAGATTAGAAAAGAAGACTAAACCAGCTTTAATTAAAATGGTAATAATAAAATGAAATATATATAAAAATATATACAAAACCAATATTGAACCCAACCCCCATGATGGCAATTACATCACCATCACCACTGATGCTGTAGAGCAGGCACTGGGTAAGTCCCAGACTGGACCCAGTGGCAGATGGGAACTGAATTTAGGAACTGGATTCTGGAACTGGATTCGGGAACACACTGACTAGGATAAAAGGCAGAACAGAGTGCTCCTCAGACACTGGCCATAGGAGAAGAGAACTTGACCCTCATAATCTCTCAGCTTTATATTGAGTATGGCATATATAGGATGGATTCCCTTCTGGGCCAGTTTAGGCCCGCTTCTCCCCACAGGTGTGGCCTTTTACTGTCTGCATCCCCAAATATGGCACAGAAGATTTAGCAGCGACATTGGTCTACACACCAATACTTGGTAGTAACTCTAATCATCAAGTGTTACGACTTCTACAAGCAGATGCTCTCTGCAAAACTATGCCATTAACTTCAGAAAGTGCAGTTAGTTAAAAGAAGCTGAGCTGAAAATCATAGAATTGTTAAAGTTGTAAAACACCTGTAAGATCAAGCCCAACCTTCAACCCAACACCTCCATAGCCACTAGACCATGCCCTGAAGTGCCACATCTAGTCGGATTTTGAACACTTCCAGGGACAGCGACTCCGCCACCTCCCTGGAAAAAGTAAAATCACTCAACAGAATTAGTTCTGTTCCAATTCAAACCAGGACAGTCTCCATTCAAAGATGTCTTGTCCTGCCACTCAGTAGTTTGCAAGCATCTGTGGAGAAGTGCAGGGAACTGTTGGGCATACAGGAGCAATGCTCTATGGCTGTGTCAGCAATGCTCGCACACTAGCATTTCAGCTCTGCATTGGGTTGGTGGAGACAGGGGCAGCCACAGCCCCACAGCCACTGGGCAGCTCCCAGGGCCAACTAGGAAGATCACCCACCCATAGTCAAGGTCCAGTACTATGCCCTATATCACCTATGCCCTATATCATTCCTTCATAGAGGTGCAAGCCCTAAGGGTGAGGTGAAGAGGTTACAAAGGATGTGGGTTCCTGTGTGAGGTTTTCTCTTCCTCAAGTGTCACAAGATTTAAGTCTCTACTGAGCAAGGTCAGACCTGAAATCATAGAAGCAGCTCCTGAAGACAGTACTCAGGTAGCAACATCCGCATTTCATCCTCTTTTGATAGCCATCTGTCCCAGTGCAGTATTTGGGAAATATATTCTCAGTGCAGTGCCTGCTCACTTCAGTTATACTATTTTCTCTCTACCACATAATTGAAGATTTGCTTTTACGAAGTTTTCATCATTTACATTAATGTCTTATTTCTTAACCTTTTCCAGTGCTTCTCCAAGTATCGATCTGTACTCAGCAAATGTCTTCTTTCTTCTGATTGTATGTTGCCCTCATGTATTTACAGATATCCTTAGAAGAGCTTTTACCCTGTAGGGAGCATTTTTGTCTTGTGATCAGCCATATATTAATTTTTTTCTTTTGGAAAACACGAATTCTTTGTCTACAATTGTGGTAGGAGATATTTTGAATACAAAAATAGCTCCAGGCCCAGGCTAATGTTTGTAAGGCTTTAAAGAATATTACATTAATTTTTTTCTTGACAATTTAAACCAAATGCAATTCAGATCAAACAGGAACATTTCTTTCTAGCTAATACAGACACCAAACATCAATTATGTCATTTTCTTACCATGAACTGCTAATTTAAAAATAAAAATAAAAATCTGTGCAATGCTACCTTGTTAAGAACAAACAGTTAATTTAAATAGGATTCATAGTTTTCATGCCAAGCTTGAGAACCTGAAAAAATAATTTCTGTGTGGGAGGAAGAAGTCTGCTTTTCTCCCTCGCCTAAATACAACTTTACTCGTTTTGAAAAAGTGGGTTCCAAACCACTGTGAAACATCTTTCTGTGATCTCCCAGATGACCTGTTGTGATGATAGTGGGAACATGTGCAGTGTGTTCGTTTTCCAGGTATTCCTGTAGCTGCAGAGCACCTTTGCACAGCTAGCTTCTTTTAGAGAGAATCTGTTTCACCAGTACAGGCTGTTTCTGCCACTAAAGAGTTACACCTCTCTTTCCACCACCCCCAGTTGCACCAGCTGAGATGGGCCATGGCGTACCAGGACACAGAAAACACTGATCGAATTGAATCCTGGGTATGCAATTCTATGTTAGCCTACCATGGGTGTCAGCATCCCTTGGCAGTGCCCATGGTCCTAACTCACTGTCTCTTACAGGGGATTGGTCTAGAGCAATTTCTCAGCTGGTTGCAGGAAAGCTATTTGTATGGACAGGAATGGAAAGGAACTGTTGGGAAAAGGCTTGAGGGGCTGAAGATATCACTCATGTAGGCTTGGAAGGAGCCTGCTGTAACTGTACAGAGAAGATTCAGGCTAAAACATGGCCACAAGCTAAATAAAACACATTTTTCCTTTCCCTGTCAGTGGTGGAAACTAATTTTAAAAGCATGTGCTCATTATGAGCCTGACGAAGAGCCTGTTGGGTGTCTTCCTAATTGCTTCATAGCCTTGGGTGGGATCTTGGACATTTTGGTTACCTTTTGCTGCCAACAGGGTCAGCTGCTTCCTCTGTGGCGGTGTGTACACATGGCAGAGAAAGATAACATTGGGAAGGCATTGGCACATACACCTTCCCTGCCTCTTCTGGAATTCAGTAATGCCTCCGCAGACTATTTAGCAAGCCACAGAGAACCACAGCGTGTAGGCACTTGTTGATATTATAATTAGGAGTAAAATAATGAGAACATTTGGACAAAGAAGTAGGCAGAGCAAACAACCACAGGTAAACTGCTCAAAGCCACAAACTTGACGTACAGCACTTGGCTCCCAACTACCCTCTGCTCCTGCAATTCTTCCTACCCGAGGGGCTGATACTAGGAGGAAGCAAGACACTGGGTCACTATAAGAGGAGACTGTGGGACAAGGAGGTAGAGAGAGGTCAGAACAATAGGCAGACCAACCACAGCTGCTGGAGAGAATGTAAATCATCTCTACTTTGTGACTGCTAGTGGGTCGACACACTGGGGGAATCAGTCTCTGCTTCAGCATCTGAATGTCCTATCTCCTTTCCAGCGGTCAAACAGCAAACATAAATTTCGTCCCCATTCAGCTGTGTGTAAAGACTTAACAGCTCTGTTGTAAATATTATTCTGTGATTAAAATGGGACTCCTGAAATATGTACAGACCCTTTGTCTAAAAGGGTGTTTCAGGACCAAGCCCTAGTTTACTAGGCAAAAATTAGAATAATGTCAGAGCTATTATCTCCCTGGGACACTTGCTTGAACCTATTTATCTGCTAAGTTCCTTTATGCTTTCCAGCTAAAGACAGCAGGACATGCACATCCCCAGAGGGAGGAGGTGGAGGGAGTAAAAGAGGTTATTGTTACAGAGGCAGTAACCTGCAAAATCTGTGAAGCTGCCTTCCTCTTTTCCCTTTGCTGTCCGATGTTTCAGAAACTTAGATCAGCTGTTGGTATTTTCCATTAGGCTTACCGTCAAAATAAAAATAATAATAAAAAGGAAGATAGTGGCTGAAAGAGAAAGGGAGAAGAGATCAGACATCTTTATTTTATAATTTTCAAAAGGATTATGTTAAGTTTCCTTTTTTTCTGCTTCCCCAGTTTGCCAACATTTACACTTAATCTGACTTTGACGTTTGTCATCATCTGCTTGATTATAATCTGTCCCCTTCTCTTCTTCTTCCATTTTAACTACAATGTGGCATAATCATTAGATCCAGCTCTTAAAGGTACAGGGTCACCTTTTGCTTTTCCCTTAGTTAAGTTGGTAACAGTGAGTATTATGTGAGGAGACATAAGGACCTTTTAGAAGGTAAATGTACGTAATTTTGGAACACTCCACTCATCTGTTCCTGATGCTTTAGTTGAGCGGTCAAAAAGTTATACAGGTCACGTATGACCTTTGTAGTCATACAGACTCTATGTTCAGTAGAGTCTCAGTCTATTACTGGGCTATAGAAGATGTCTCAAGAGCATGTGCTGGACATTTTTTCCTATTCTTTCTTCAAGTTTTGTTTCTAAACAGCCTGCAAGCAAACAGTGTGCACAGCATTGTTGACATCACTGTAGTTGTGCCTACCTATTTTCCGATAAAATTTGCTGCACACAGTCTCCATATTCAACTCACTCTGCAACCCTTTGCTAGCACAAGGCATGAGAGCCGTCCTGGAGAGCAGCCAGTTCCACATCAGTGAGGCCAAGCAGTTCCCAGCTGCACTAGCCTGACTAGTGAAAAGACTAGGAAGACAGACTAGTTAGGGGTGCAGAGTTATAATGAGGCTATAGGAGTGACTGAATCCATACTGACTGGAGCAGGGGAACCTGTCCTCATCCTCCAACATGGAGCACAGGCTTCCCCTGGTGTCTGGGAGTGATAGGGCTGGGATGGGAAAGCCCAATAAGCCTCTCAGTAATTCAGCTTTTGTAATAATCAGTGGAAACATCAGGCTGGGAATGTTCAGTTTCCTGAGACTACTAAGCTCCTAAGTCACATTGTGACTAAATCCTCAGAATGCTGTGCAAAGATAGATTTTCTGTGTTTGTTGGTTTGTTTTTTTTTTTCTCGTTACCAGCTATGTTCTGCAATTTGGCTCAAACTTTTGTTTCCATGCTACAACTGCACATGTGTTTGTCAGGATGTTACTTCATTTCTTCTCTTACACTCTCTTCTCCTTTTCACTGTGTGCCCTGAAACACTGCACCATTATCTGCCATTACATCTCTGCATGCTCTCCTGACCGCCTCACTTCTGCATGAGAGCACTGTAAAAACTTTCCAGCCTCTGCCACATAAGTTAATTCCAACATACCAGTAGTGTTGCATCGCTGTCTTACTGTGGGGCCCTACAAGTAGGGACTTAGTACAAACAGTGGGATGGGTCTGGTGTGCTTTTGCCCAACTCCCATCATACTTTCCTCTGACGGTTGATGGCACCTAGCCTCTGCAGTCTGTAGGCCAGAGGTGTTTGTCTTTCCTGCACTCTGGAGAGCAGTGTCAATGCACCCTCATGATGCTGGGCTCTTCCAGACAGATCCACATTATTAGGGACATGAATTCTGCTTGATGAAGCCTAATATCTGAAGCCTGATTTAAAGACAGAATGTTACAGCTGTATGAACACAGATGTATGAAAGAGACAGACAGATAAGCCCTTGTTTTGCATTAGGCATTTGCACATTTCTCCAAAGAGGATATTCATAAAACTTGTATCTGTAGATAAAAACCTACCGCTGCTTTCTGTGGAGCCTGATATAATGATTTGGCTCCAAGAGAAGCCAAACTGGAAGAATTTCTTCAACTGTTTGCATAATCCTTTTGAGCTTTGTAAGCATAACTAAAAGAAATACTAAATTCAAGACATTCTTGGTTTGGATTTTAGTACCCAAATCTCAGTTCATTAGGTTTGTTAAGCCTAGTTATGGTTATCGTATCTCCTGTTACAGTGACACAATTAATACTGAGTGGAAACCAGGTTTCCGGCACTGCAAAAGATTTTCCATTGTAAAAAAATATTCTGTCTGTATTAAGATAAATCCAACACCTTTCAGAAAAAGAGAGATTTGATTTGCTCCTCTTCTTTTGTTGAAGTGGTTTCACTTTGTGTAAGTAATTACTCATTAAGAAGTGAGGAAGACATTAAAGAGATTTATAACCTATTATTAGGATGTGGAGTAGCCAAACTGGGATCCCTGCCTCAGTTAATATTGGTTTGCTTGAAGGAAATGGAGTGCTTACAATGGAGGAGCCTCAAGGACTATTTCCTCAAGTAGGCAATAGACAAATACGGTTCTTGTCTCAGATGTGAGAGTTACAAGGACTTGATTCCAACTTTTTCACACCTTGTAGCAATGCACTGTAAGATTTGATTCATTCACTAAGGACTGGGTGCTCTCTCAAGTTTGACCAACAGTTCTCTCTGAGGTTTAGAAATTTTTCCTTCCAGAATTAGTATACACAGTTTCCCCTTCCTCAGAAAATTTCAGTTTCATTTAACTGATGTTTTCAATTAGAAGAATGCTCATCATACAGTTTGTCTTGGTTTGTGTTAGAACAGAACAATTCTGTTCTATGATTTTTGTTTTTCAGCTAAGTCTTCCTGAAATTAGCAGCATGTTCTTTCAGAGAATCTGCTTCTAGCAGTGATAACACTCCATGTCTATAGTTAGTATCAAGGACTGGTATGCAATCCAAGGTCACTGGTAGATTTTGTGTGCCACATGGGGGGTGCAGAAAAGTAAAGGCTGCACCTTCAGGGAGAAGCGAACAGGACAAGTGACCCTAAATTAACCAATGGGGTATTCCATCCCATATACGTCATATTCGTTATAAAGCTGAGGGATCACGAGGGTCTCGGCACCTTCTCTCTTGGCCTTTTCGCGATCTTGCCCTTTGTCTTTTGTTTCCCTGCGATCGAGCTGCTCTCTCGGCTCCAGGACTCTTCCTCGCTCAGTTTGGCCTTGGCAGCTTCAGCTTTGCCTGAGGCCTCTGACCCCAGTCTCAGCCCCCGGCTTCAGCCTTGGCTGGGCCCCAGGTTCTGGGCCAGGTTCTGGGAGGGTTGGGTTTGATACTGGCTTTGTACATATTTGTATATATTTACTTTTTATTATTATTGTTATTATTATTTTCATATTTTAGTAAAGCTGTTCTAGTTTCCTTTCCTAATCGATAAGTCTCTCTCCTTTATTTCCTTTCTTCCCTGTTTGGGTGGGGAGGGGGAGAGAGCGTTCTGTTGCAGATTTGGGGGGTGCCCTGACCCCAAACCATGACACAGTTACAGACCACTTCTAGTTTACCTGAATCTCATTGATTTTACTGTTTAGAAAAGGGAGACATTATGGTTATTATTATCTGTAAACAATGCTCTTGTTTTAGCCGCATGTGACAAGAAATGAAGTAAATCAACCTCCATTACAGTTTTTGCTATTGTGTATGACTGAATTAGTTGTGAACAGCAGTAATGATTCAAGCTCCACTGAATTAAAGCAACTTAGCTATGAGGAATTGCTTAGCTTAAAGATACAATCTAGGTCTCTCTGTGCCCAGTACCATTAGCTTACCAAAGGTTTGGTGCAAGTCAAGTTAATTAGACTGTTCTTTTGGTCCCTCGGCACTTGGTAGCCAGTTCAGAATGCAAGTAGCAGCTGATACAGCTTCTGGCAAATGACAAGTACAAACGTTAGAGAGGTAAGGTTATTGCAGTGTTTGCAATTCCATACTACAGTCCTGTGCAGCTATGAAATAGTTTTCCCTCTTGCTGAAGGAGCTACTCTAAGCAGCACACTCTCTCCCTCCATATGCATTCACACACACATGCATGTACACTTATGTATATTCCTTCAAGGAAAAGAAAAAGGAGATGAGAATTTGATGGTTTTTCCATTACATTTGCTTTCAAGCTTTTGTGCCAAGCTAAGGAAGGAAGTGAGAGAGCACTTCAGAGAGAAACCAGCCCACACCCTTCTCAGCAATAAGAAAGGTAATTTGGTTGTGTTGTCACTCATGCACTGTGCTGTACACAATCAAGAAATCTTGATAGATAGGAGGAACACTACACTATTAATTTTGGTGGTTTGTGGGTGCTAGGCACAAGAGAGTAAGCCTGTTCAGGAAGGGATCAGAGAAATGTAGCAGGCAGCAACACCACAAGCTAGATTTTTCCCCTGAGGCAACATGTCTGACACAACTGGCAGCTCATTACTCCTGTCCATGGATGTGAGCTGCTTCTGAATGTCTCCCTTGTGCTAGGGGTGGTACTGAGCTAAATGTAGGCCTGGTGCCAATGATTACAATTCCCATTAGCTGGAATATACATTAACTTCAGAGGTTGTTCCAGAGAGGGAACAGCCTACTGTATGTATCCGTTATTTTTCTGGAGGTGAAGGAACTCTGCTCTGTGCCTATTATTTACTCACACAGTCTGTTTGTTTGGTTTTCTTTTGGGGTTTGGGGTCTTTTTTAAGAAACTGGCACTGTTAAAAATGGTTTTATAAAGGCCCATGGCCAGTTTCATCACCACACTGTAGTGTTTTAGGCTGGCAAGCAATATGGCACTGAGCAGCCGCTGCCTGCTGAGGATGAGGACACACCCCAGCAACAGGCGGCTCCCTGAGCCTGGCACTATGGCTGGGAAGTTTGCATCTACGTCTGACCCGGCACGTATGTGCACACAAGGTGAGAAGACACCGAGTTCTCACCTTGAGCAGAGAGGGGGATTGGAGCTGGGAAGTAAGTCTCCTGAAAACCGCAATGGTTTAAAGCAGCTGTGAGAGCTCTTTTGAATCCAGGTCATTACCTGTGGTTCACACTCAACTTTGTTCCTTTCTTCTCAAATGAATCTACCACCCTGGACAGATTTTAGCTGTAAGTAGGAATTGTTAAATCAATGAGCTGTCCCTCCTCCTGAAGCCTAAGATATAGTCTAGGGCTTTAAGATGCTATTCAGTTTACCAGGGTTTATCAAGAAAAGTTTCAGTACTCAAACGGGAAAACTGTGTCTTGAACAATCATCCAATGCTTCATGGGTTCAGAGTATTGAATGCTAGTTTAGTCTTTGTAGCCTAGGAGATTTAATTGTTTATGACCTTCTTTTTCTCTCCAGCCTGTGTGTTATTTTCTGTGCTGTCAATAAAACTGTGTCTCAGCTCTAAGCCTTATGATCAAGTTGCTGTTTCACAAAACACAGCCAGGGAAAGGTCTGGAGAATTGAGGAGCTAGTATCTGCTGCCACTCTTGTTTGTCCTCACACCCTTCCACCACTGAAACAGGTGTGATTTTTAACTTGAAGAAGCTGGTCATATTTTCGCCCGCTAAGGCTGCTAAACAAATCTCTGCTAAATATATCTGCTGGTTATGCCATTTGAGAATGAATCAGGACATAAGCTGTCCAAATAAAATAGCGGAAATTCCTCTCTCTATTTGTTTGTCTTTGTGGCTCACTAAAATTAGACGCACAGTATGGTGGATTGATTGGACACCTAAAACATCCCATGGTCCCAGCAGAGGTAAAGGCTCATGTGTACTTAATACAACACAGACAGTCTCCATCCAAAACATTTTACAGTCTAATGAGACAAACAGATTAGGAACGAAGGCAGTGTTATATTCCCTTTTCTGCACATAGGGAACTAAGGAAGAGAAAAGTCAAAAGTTTACTCAAGATTTGCCTTTTGTATGAAGCCTGCATCACACAGAGAAAGAAACAGAATAGTACCTGAATTCCTCTTGAAGACCTTAGCCTCAAAGTTGTCTTCATATTTGATAGTTCTGCTGCTTCAGAAGGTGATAAATTGATTCTCTGGAGGTCTGACGGCTAGGCTTACTGATACAGTGGAAAAGTAACTCTTGTATCTGTGAAGATCTGCACATTCTCAGTGGACCTGAAGTGTCAGGCCTCCATTTTTTGAGAATGTTTTAACACTCTGCATTCTCTCTACCTGCAAACTGGTTTAAGGGGCTTATTTAGGTAACTAGAAACTAGCAAGATTTTATTTTGCAGCAGAAGTGCAATTGTTTTGTGATGTAACAGAGCTTCATGGGGTGGGGAATGCCCATTTTGCAGAGAGGAATGTTCAGTCTACAACCTAAGATACTTAAGTGTCAGACTTTACTTTATAGGTCACCTGTTGCATCTCATTGCTTTGCCCACATGGCACCTCAAGGAGAAGGGAATAGCTGGGCTGCTCTACTGGCTTCCATCTGGACAGAATGTCCTCTCATTTCACTCCTGTTCTAAATTACCCATGTGCCTCAGAAGAGCCCCACCAGTGCTACACTGGAGAAAACAAGTGGGACTGCCAGTGTGTTAACTGGCAGAAGCAGTGGATCAAAGAAGTTTTCAGATGAGGAACAACTGGGATCTAACTTTCACATTGTACTTTCCATTAACTCACGTTTTAGCTCAGGCCTCTTAAAAAAGAGCCCAGCTCTGTTCAGTTCCTGAACTTGTATGCTGATACCATAACCTCCTCTGCATCTGGTGTCCATTCTTAATCTCATCCCTCTTTTGTCATCCTTTTTATATGGTCCAGCCACATTTCACTCCCATTTGACTCTTTATGTAATGTCTCTACATTACACTCCAACTCTAATACTACCACCACATAACCTATCTGTACTGTGTTTCTAATACCTTAGTTTTATAATTACTAGGCAGAATCTTTGCCTCTCTCTTTACCCCAGGAAAATCTCCTTCCAGAGTTTCAGTAAACTGATGAATCTAGGGTCATGTTGTAAACTAAAACATAACATTTGTAGAAAGCCCTAGTGTGGCTGTTCTTGGTAATGATTCGTGGTTATGAGCTTACATTTATCATTTAGTGTTTCTTTCTGCTTTAGAGATGACATCATTTATCTTTGGATTTGTATTGTCAAGTTCTGGTTTTAACATTTCATGCCTGTATTTACCGAAGTGACTTTTTTCCTGCTGTTCTGAGGACTTAATCATAAAACTCCCCCTCAGAATATTCACTGCTGTCATTATTGACTTTCTAGGCTGAAAGGCAGGAAATTGTCTTCATAGCTGACCTTCCTTTATGATATTAGCAGTGATTTGTTGCAGAAAATTCTTGTCTGCTTTATTTCAGATCTCATCCTACAGTAGCACTGCTAACAGAGTTTTCTGTTGCTTAACTGAAAATCATGGCCTTGGTGTTTGCATTGGCTTCCTGCCACTGGAGCCTACATCGGCAGCTAACAAGTGGCAAAAAAAAAAAAAAAAAGTAGAACTGATGAAATCTTTGAAAAGTCTAATTTTCCAAAAGGGTTATGCTGCATTAACCAGTATGGACTATGTGATTATAAGCTGGTATAAATCAGCACAGATTTTCTAAGGTAGAAGTAGCTTACATCAGCAACTGTCCTAGAAGCCACGAGGAAAATTAACAGTCTGTATTTTATAAGGTACAGCAGGAGAAAAAAGTCAGACTCACATCAATGGCTTTCCATGCTAGCTTCTGCTGACTACTCTGTCTCCATGCACCTTTCTCTGTGGGTTGGTGTGAGTAGCATCATCTTGACTGAAGTTTGAGGAACTGAACAAAGACCCCCTTGTATATTGTCTTGAAAATTTTAGGAACAAAAAGAGTGGCATCCTTAATTTTTATGTACATTATGCACATTTGATCAAAATAGCCTACTAGCCCATCAGTTTTATGAGGTCTTGATTTAGGAGAGATCCTGGCTCAGCATTGCTGGATTTAACTGTAAGCATGCTTAATTTCTCTCTGAGCTGTATTCACAGCCCATTTCAGTATATGTACAGTGCGTGGGGAGAAAGCCTGGTGTCTGAGTATAATTCGCATAATTTAGGCTGAAACACAGATGCTATCTAAGCTAGTCAAGAGGAAATACCAAGGAGAAATAGGCATATTAAATTTTGTGTCTCTTTGGAGCTTAAAGCTAGTGGGACTTGCTTGTCTCTGCTCAGTTGTTCACTGTAAATATGAATCCTCTCCTGACTTTTTATATCTAAACCTGAAGAGGAATCTTTTCTTAGTTAATTATTGTACTCGACTAGGATCCAATAACTTAGATTCAATTACCCCTTCTTCCTGAGGCATCTTCAACTTTCATCTTTTATATGAGCCTGGTGAATAATGAAATATCAGTGAAATGTATCCTGTTTTCAAATAAAAAAGATGGGTAGGTAGTAAGACCTGCATCTCATGTGTGAGTGTTGTGATCACCACAAAGAGGCATCCTCACATTACTTCTCTCTGCCATAATGAAGATTTAATTACCTCCTATAGATAGTAACAGATTGAGCAATAGACTTTAAAAGCTCCATCCCAGAAGATCCTGTAATTCAGCTCTTAGAGTCATCTCTTATGGATGGTATATATTCACATCTCCTCAGGCAGAGAAAGATCTGGGCCAGGACACCTCATAAAGCAGGCAACTTCTCAAACAATCAAGTCATAAAATAAAATATGTGCACCATCTTCTTCTTGACTATGTGGAAAAAAACCCCGAAAATGTACAGCATAGGACTTGAGAACAGGCATTTACAGTCATATATTTTTATAAATATTAAAGGAAGTCTCAATATTTTGTTTGAAATATTAAATAGGATATGAGTAGCTCAGTGTTTTCAAGGTAGATACATTGATACAGGTATTTAAAGAGCCTCACAGGGGAAGCTTAGGCACATAAGGAATTCAGATATCTGCAAAGCTGCATGGGCAGAATTTAAATTTGGTTATTTAAATGTAGATCTGCAAAGTATCTGCTCAACATCTAAGTGCTTTTGTGAATCTGAGCTCAACCATTTAGATCAAGGAAGCAAAAGAGCTCTGGGGCAGGACAACTAAAAGCTGCCTCAAAGTCCCTTTCAGTTTACAATTCCATTGCACTATATGGCTGAAAATATAAGGTTCATCCTGGCTACTGTTGTTTTGCAACTGGGTGAGAGATTCTGCCATCCAAACTGTTGCTGCAGAAAGCTGCAACCTCAGCAGAGGGGCCAACAAGAGTCTTCATGGATAATGAGGTTCAAATACCAATAGTGCATTTTTCATAGAGTTTCTTTTCTTCTTCCAGGAGTTTGTGTACAGCTATGGTTTTTTTGTTTGCTTGTTTGCTTGTTTGTTTTTTCTCTTTATGCTCCAACTTAAGAGGGCACTTCTTGGCCTCTTGTAGAAGCTACTTTCTCTCTTTGGTTGATGGCACTGGTGCTGCATGAGCTGCAGCAGCTCCAGATTGGGGCCTTATATTTTGGGCAGAGGAATGGATCATCTTTCGTTTTCTAGCCCCAGCTAGAAAATTCATCAGTTTGTTCAGAGAATGAGTCACTTTGGTCACTTTGTGTGTATGTCTCTCTTTATCCAACTCTATGGTGGGAA